>QNGE01003038.1:0-52917 GCA_008508345.1 Paragonimus westermani | reverse complement strand
ATGGTATTGAACACAAATAAGGTAATGCACAGTGGTTTATGCTATTCAACAACGAATAGCAATGATCGTATATAATTGTTTTTTGATGCACTGGGCACCAAGATAGCAAAAATATGAATAGACAATGATAGAGAGGAAATTTACACCAAATTTCGAGTTACCCGCGCGAGTTACATGCGGCCTACCAAATCGTCCTCCTCAATATTCCGGTCGCCTCGGTAAACCCTACTTAGCTAGGCAGCATTACCCAATGTTCGACAGCTGCCTTAGCTCGACTCTTACAATAATAAATGAGGTAAAACAATTTCTGTCTTCCGTCACTTCATCTGTTAGCCACGTTAAGTTAAACAATTTCGCATGAATGTATGGAATTTCAAGGGCGACCCTTGAAGAGGTTCTTTCCCAATTTTTGGTAGGCCCACCCTGATAACTAAATTGCTAATATACTGCTCCATGGAGCTTCCTTGGAACCCGTAGGTAGGAGGTCTATAGGACGAGTCAGATAGGACGACGTTTGCATCCGTCCTCCCGGTTGACTCCCCAGTCTTACCAAACACAGACCTTTCATTCAACCCCTTGTGGTGAGGCTGCCACCGTCTCTTCATCTATCCCTGGGTAAGGTTCCTGCCTAGCTTGTAATGCTGGTTCCTGAATTTGTGCGTCCAAGGTATCCCCAACCTTATGCTACCGTGAATCGGAAGTCGCAGGGAGAAAACAACGAATCTGAAAACAAACTTTATTTATTGATTTACTCACCGTTCACAACAGACGTCAGCGTAACAATTAAGGAGTGCTAGGGAGCTGGATGTGAGAGCACCTTGAGCACAATCGCACAGCAACCGCCGGAGTGGAAGAGTGCGTCGACGGAAAATTCCAGTCGACCTTCAGAATTCAAACAAGCGTTAGACTGGTTAAGCGGCGTTCCTAACGGTAATAGCTCAACATTGTTATCCTAGTGAATGTAACCCACAGCAGTAGAGATGATGTGGATTCATTATACAGCTACGAGCATAACTGCGATACTTATGCTGGCCCACTAACTTTGACGCTAGTGGTTTGTAGTAAGTTCACATATACAAGGTAATGTGAACAGGCGCGGTGGTACTGGAAAGGCAACTCTCACGTCGCGGGGAGTTTAGAATTTTGGGGACGTCGAAGGTGATCTCACTACAAGCTCTAAGGGCCCCAAGCGTGCCACAGTCATATGATACAGCAGACAACTCACCAATCCCAGACACGTCCTTGTGAAGATCATGGAAATCCTTAGAAGAAAAGAGTACAGACAAAAAATGAACTGAAGCAGGAACATCGGAAACACTTAAATAAGTTTTGATATCGCCATCAATACGGGTCACCTGAATATCACCGCTCGATTGTTGGATATAGGGAACAGGACTATTCTCCACACAGAGGCACAGCAGAAAAGCCCAGTGACACGGTTGTCCTCGGGGAAGTCTTGACCGATTTGTAGCCAGGAGAACGTCTTTGCACATCACGCGTGTGAACTTCGATTAGCTCGACCATTGTAGAAGGACTGATAACTTCCACTTAGTTAACTGTCAGATTTGGTCTCCACCAAAGCGGAAGTCTGGTGATTGTTCGAGCAACGCTCAGTCTTCTCGCATTGTCTATCGATATGCTGGATCCAGGATCGTCGCGTCTGTAAGCAATGAGCGTCTATAAATTCTGACCCCGTCGAGCAACCGATTCAGATCCAAAGGAAAGATGGTCGTATTGGTGAGTTTCTTATTAATAAGGTGCTAATGTTCAAAAACAATATGACAAACTGAATAGTTGAAGACAACAACAAACAGTCTACGTAAATATAATCAAATGCAACAGTCAGGTAATGGCGAAGCGGTCAAGCGAAAATGAAAGCAGGGTACATATAAACATAGGTCCGGCAAAGGGAAGTAAGGAAGAAAAACTACGTGGAACCAAGTTCCTACAAGCAAACGGTACCAAGACTTGATAAAACATCAAGATCAACATTCACGGGAGAAATGGTTTGCCACGCGCATAACTCGAGTGGTAGTGTCATACTGCAAACAAAGGTTAATAATCGGTGTGAAGAATTCCAACGTAATGAGACGAACCAATAATAGGGGAATGAATAGGGTAGAGAACGTGGCTATCAACGTTCTATTAACACATAACAATCACTGAACACTCACGCAAGAAGCTACTCCAACAACTCATACTTTTGAACCAGCAGCAGGGAACGCTACGACGCCCTTCCAGATCTGAGTAGCTCTGGGAGTGATTGCAGTTAGGTTGCTTTGTCCTCAGAAGAGGGCTGAGTCTAATGTGTCACTAGACTCCGTATCTGACTTGACCTTTTTCCACGTGCAGTTACCGCGATAGACTCAATATTTCAACTATATCAAGGGAACCTTACTTTCCGTCAGCCTCAACAGAGGCTGATTTGTATCCGCTGGATGGCGGTAGACCTATATACGTGGATCAGGATTGACCCGTGGAGATACCTAACGTCCAGAGAGGAATACTATTTTCAGAACAGCTTATGTGTTGAAAGCCCCGGAAAGACGTCAAATTTACCGGTAATCGTGGTCATAAGATCGCATTACTTGTGGGAACGAAAGCAGCAGAGGCCCGCTGGATACTTGAAAAATGACCTGGAAGTCCGGCAGAGCCATCCTGTGATGTACTCCTCTAGGCTGGGTATTATTGAGTCATGCTGAAAATATGTACGAATTGGAATTTCTGGAACCAACCAGTGTCTGCTGATTATAAAGAAACGCCAGAGCAGATGAAATCATCTATCGCAAAATGTGGCCTTCATTAGGAGATTAGCTTGCCGTGAAAGTACGGTTGTCTGGCAGTGCCCAATAACTATCCAATCACTTCCCAGAGGTTGTTGTCGCTTCGGAGAAAGTTTACGAAAGACCATGCGGTGCACCATTCATATACTACAGACTTCAGAGGCTACTTTTTGAAACAGTTTACCCAGCTTGCTAAACTTGGAGAGCCGGAGTGGGGAATAGTCCCCGATATATATACCACATTAAGCCGCTCCGCGCCCGAACAAGCCAAGAAAAGTGCGAGTCATATTTCACACAACAATTCACCTGTTTGGGGCTACGTCTTCTCCCAACTCTGCCAATTTCGCTTTCAGCTGAACAATAAAAGGTCACACAAATTAATTTCCGCACTCAGCGCTGTCGGTTATAAAACAGAGTTTCTACATTGATGATTTTGTTCAGCTGTGACTGTGTGCGAAAAGGCTCAAATTCTAACATTCTTGTTTGTAGTGATCGCGTCTACAGGTGAAGATGAAAAGGTTAGAAACCGCATTTTAAAAGATCCCAGCAGATGTCTCACGAGTACCATGACAAAGTTGTGCCCCTTCTTAGAAAGTGGCTCCCTACAAGTTGGGGGAAGGATGAACTGGTTTCCACTGCCATATGACGCGGAACATCCCATCCTTTTACCCGTTCTACAAAATCGGCAGAAGTAGCAAAAACAACGAGATTCAGTTAAGACACCGATGTTCACATTTCTATGATCAAAAGACTTAGTAAAAGACGGCGTAAGACACCAGTGAGACAAGCCAATATATGAATGAACAAAGGAGGAGTCCGAAGGGAAATTTGGCAGTTTTGTTGGTCAGAAGGAACACTGAACAACAAGGATGTCCGATTTAACTTTTAACTTTTACTCTACTCATGTGTTTAGAGTAGCATATGGTTATCTCTGAATTTAACGTACACCGTCGGTTTACGCTACCGTTCTTGTCTGTTGCCGTTTTATACGTTAACATTTATTTGATTCCCATAAACTCCGAATGGATCACAAACAACTGAACCTTATATGTTTTCACTATCTACATTACGTCTCCTACCGCAGTGTGCTATATTTTTTATGGGTTACGGTAACACCCAACCTGTCTTACCCCCCGAATTATCTGGGGGATTTGAATAATAAACCTTCGTGTGCATTTTAAACTTCCCGCTACTGTCCACCTCTTTATTGCTGATTTCAAGTGGTCCGCCTGCGTATTATTTAACGTATTCCACGCTACATAAACGTGCTTAAGACAATGAAATTATTACCCTTTGACTGACTTTCTGAATTATATTGATGACCTTCTAGTGGCTTGTTACTCACTTGTTTGGACTCGACGTTGTGCGAATCACAGCTTGATTTCTGTATCACCAATACACTCACTGAGACTGTTCGTTGGCGTCTTTTGATGGAGAGTATCGAAGCTGTCTGTGATAGTTGAGCTGTGTGTAAATTGCCATTTGTTGTTACCTTTACAGATTTATCACATGTTTCAGCTGCTGTTATACACGTTTTGATCGTATGCGACCGTTCGCTCAAATTGTTTGCTACTATATCTGTAGAAGCACGTTCGATATCGGTATATATAGTTACGTACAACCTTATGCCCTTGGCCCGTTTCAAGAAGTATGTATATATGTCCAGCTCAGACCATGCGTCAGACTAGGCTACTAGAAAGCACAATACGACTCTTTTGTTGATTTAACAGACGCCACTCACCCAATATTTCAGGAACAATTTTCGGCATTGATCCAGAAACTGTCAGAAGTACCGACCCTTCAGAGTTCCAACATGGGTTCATAGTCTATCTTAGTGAATTTCAGTTTCTCAGTTATCAGCTTACGTAGATCTGTTGATAAGCATATACACTTTTTCCGACGTGTTGTGTAATTTGGAAAGTCACAGTGATTATATCAGTGGACGTCCAGACACTTTGTGGGAACTGCTGAAAAAGTTTCATGGCACAGGGTTCGGCTGGCGGCTCAGTGCAGACATGACTGATGGCAGTATTGGTCGTGTAACCGTTTGCTAAAGGCTAGTTTCTTCTGGCCGAATGGTGTTCTTGATTACCAACTTCACTAAAGCGCCATGCCGACGTCCTGTACAGTGACTCATGAGAAAATCGAAAGATCATATTGACATTTCTTGATGGTTTAGATACTGACTTACTGACATCTGCTCGATAAGAAAAACCCTGTGTTTTTTAAACTTGGTCGCAAAAATCACAAACCGAAACAGGGGGCCATACATGAGATTAGGGGGGAAGGGGTTAGTGCAACCAAATATTGTTGAAAGATATCATCGATTTCTGACTAGCCCACAGTCATGTAGATGATGTAAGGAAACAACATTGTAAAGAGACCGCTTTTGTCCGGCTCACCAAATTAGACTAACACCTCTGAGAAATATGACCCGGAAATTAATGAAATATTGCACGGCGCTAATCAAAATTCGATATGCGGAGTGAGACCCTGTATGGTGTCACGATCAAGAAAGCTGTATTTTATAACTAAGCACACTCCATCGTGTGTTATACTCGGAGGAAAACAACAGCTTTTTACACAAGGGAAGGCAGTGGGTAAAGGGCACCATAAAATAAATGTTATTGAGAAATCCAAGTGGTACAATAAAATCACGACATAAAATGAGCCACTCTATGAGGTCTCTACGACTATCAATGCCGCATTAGGCCAGGGAGTAACACACGAAAACCCTAAAAATGCAACACCTCCGATGAACCCACCTATTGTTGGACACATCAATCATTGCTGGGATTACTTATAGCAACCGGACTAGCACTGGTAACTCATGGGTCACAATGAGAGATTACTTTTGACGCTTGGCGTTCTCTACTGTGCAAGTCACTAAACTGTGAATGAGCAGTTGGTCCATGGTCCAAATAGAACGGACTTTCATGGGATGAGAGAGTAAATATCGGTGTGACATGTGGGAGCCATTTTGGTTGCTTCTGCCTGCCAACATTATAAAAAAACGTCGCACGACAGTAATCCACCATGTGTTTCACGCAAGTTGCCCAAAATCTAGTTCTGCTCCCTCAACTCCCCAAAAATTGGTCATCCTTCTGGCAAGCGGGCGTGGTTATTCGCCTGCCTAGAACAATTCAGCAAACCCAAGGACGCCTGAACCGTTTCCCTTGGTTGAAATTCCCTTACAGCGGTCTCAAAATGTAATCAGGGTTTTCGAAACAGTGTGTACAAACAAAATCGTTCTTTGAAACTACTTGTCATCGTCGTAAGAATTCACTTCCAACTCTTTTGTTGCATCAATCGAAAGTTGAACTGACTACTCCTATTAACATAGTTGCCGTTCATCAATCACACGGCTTCATTTCAATATCTACCCAATATCTCGCAATGGAAGAAATTCCTTATTCTCATAAGACAGCGCAGATTCTTTTTTGTTAAGACAACTGATTGACAGAGTTGTACGCTGAAACCGAAAGCGTATCTTCATTCTGGATTCTCGTTCTCAAAATGCTTTCAGTGGAAGATTTCGAGTGAAGTACCTACATCCGTCCTTCAGGAGCGCTCAATTATGCACGAATAAGGGACACGTACAAAACTGTAATCCATGACCACATCGCGTTTGCATTGTATTGCACGACGTGACTAGTGGTCAAATATATTGATGAAATGTTCCTGACAATGAGAGATAATACAGTCAATGAATGGTAATCGACAGCTTCAAAAAATGCCCATTCAGATGGTCAAGTTACTGAGTCAGTTTTTCAAGCCCGAAAAAAAGTCAAAAAAGAGCGATCAGAATGATTAGACTTTGTGTGGTACAATTGTCAAAATTACGATCAAAGCGCTCTCGCAACTTGGATATGAAATGAAAGAATACCAATATTATCCAACTGAAAAGGCGTTCAAAATGGAATTACCAAAAAAGAGTTTGGGACAGGTCATTGATTAATGGGTAGTGAATTCACTAAAGCAATCCGACAAAGATTAGGCTGAGTACAAGTGAGACAATACCAAGTAAGAAAATTCTAGTGAGTAGGCAATGACAGTTATAGAACAAGAAAGTATATGTATTTTGTGAGTTCAATCATGGCAGAAAAAAGACATCAAAATTGTTCACTGAACGCAACAAAAAGCAACATATAGGTAAATCCAGAACCAGCTTTCTATAAACAAACTAAGCGTATATCGAAGATTTAAGCGTTCTGCACTGTACCAAACATAGAACAGCAAAAGTGTCAAACAAATTTCAACAAATCCAAAATGTTCACGACTAGGTCCGTAAGTTATTTAACTCTCTGATCTATCCGCTTTCCGGTATTGTACGTGAAAGTTGACTAATACAACTTTATGGCTCAACACAGATGCGTACAACATTATTAGATAGTTAGTTATGATTCTGGTCCATATTGCTCGGTGTGAACGTTTGACAACAGTTTCTGTTTAGCAAAGTGAACCTCCTGATATGTACTTATTTTGGCGCTATCCCAGGGTTTTGTACCTGAATGAAAGGTTCTTAGCATATCGCGGTTTAGTATCATTTGCAATAAACGCAAGCCTGTTTAACAGTTAAGCATACACAAATACGGTATTAATGTTATTTTTAATCTGAAGGTCACCTACATACGATCGCAGCTTCCGCATTTATATAAACTTTCCAGCCAGCTTGTTTCAAAAAGATATATCACCTAACAAGTTTAATGAGATCAGATATTTCGACTTGTCTACGAAGTCTTAACTGCCGGGCTATTGATTGGAGCTAACAGAGAGTAACTGTGTGTGCTATCGAGAGGATCGGGTAACCTAACCATTACCCACAAGCGAAAGTGATCGGGTGTCCAAATATGATAAGCGGTCGTACCCAAGTTGAGGTGGATGGCCCAGTGGTCAACACGCTCGCCTCATGTAAGCGCGTCCGCAGTTCTAGCCCCAGCCGTGGCAAGAATATGCATTACTGACAAGCCCTAAGGAGGGCGGAATTCGAGTTTCGTGCTTCTGTTCAAAACAGGCTGACTAGAAAGTCTATGTAAATGTGGAGGTTGTGATCAAATGTGAGTTATGTCAGATCCAAAATTAACGAAAATCNTGAGAACGACAGAGTAGCGAACAAGACTTGTTTTCTGTGTTTGATCATCAGGCTAATTACAACACAATAAATATGAAAACAGTGACTAATGTGAGTCAGATAAACGGTCAATATAGGTTAAGGACGACATGTTTGTTATCAGTTACGTGATCACTGTTCCGAATCATGGGCCTGACTGATTGTGGGCCAGGGGAGGTTGAGTGTCCGCACGAACTTCTTCTGAGCGCAGAGGTCAGGGTTACGCAATCGGATGCTGATGGCTTCGGCAACGGTCAACATTCGAAATCTCACCCCTTTTGATCGATTCCTTGGCACTCGATAGACAATCCGAAAAGCATCTTTCTTACTAACAGAATGATTGGAGTCGGTCAAGTGAGCAACAATCGCGCTTGAAACCGTTTTAGTCACACCACTGTTCAACCACGCAGGATGGTGTTCACGCACTCTGTCCGACAATCGCCTTGTAGCACGACCAACATATGATGCTCGACACGAGCAAACAAATGAGTACACACAAAAATTGGTTGTAAAACATGGAAGTTTGTCTTTGAGATGTGACATGATAACGGGCGTTGAACGGAAACTGATACACAATTGAGCGGCAAGGTAGGTTGTTTCGACTGACTTTCTTAGCTTTCTGGAGATAACTTCGGCCATGGGATCTCCCTTGAAAGGAAGACTAATAAACGCAAGTTTCTTATTCACAGAGGGTGCCTTAAGTTTCAACTCGACCGCCTGCATCGCCTTCTCGATGAAACGCGTTGGGTAGCCATTTTGCATGAACACTTGTTGTAGAAAGTCTAGCTCAGCTTTTAAGTGTCACAGGTGCAGATCTTTAACGCTCTAACCGTCAGGCATCTTATGAGGTTTCGCTTTTGATTTAGCGGAACGAAACTGTCCAAGTGTATGTACTGGCCATTCCAAGTCTGTTTTCTGTACACAGATCGTCGGATTGAACCATCTTCCCTTCTTACTATACCAACATCCAAAAAGTTTATTTCACCATTGTTCTCTGACTCCTTGGTGAATTTAATGCTGCTATGGGCGGAGTTAAAAGCTGTCATAACTCTGTCCATGTTAGCATTCTCGTTGATGACGCAAAAATATCATCAACATAGCGTTTGTAAAATGCAAATTGGCCACTGAAGAAACGGCGAAGTTTAAAATACGTTGCTAAGTGTTAATGAAGCCACCAGTCGGCTGCACCTGAGAAGTGTTTTCCGGAATCACAGCTATTCGTGTTACAATTTTATTATGTAATGGCTAATCTAATAACAGGAAGTGAACTAATGTTAATTGTTATCCAACACTTAATAAAGTTACTTACTGGTGAGTAGTCAGGGATTTTCGTTAATTTTGGATCTGACATAACTCACATTTGATCACAACCTCCACATTTACATAGACTTTCTAGTCAGCCTGTTTTGAACAGAAGCACGAAACTCGAATTCCGCCCTCCTTAGGGCTTGTCAGTAATGCATATTCTTGCCACGGCTGGGGCTAGAACTGCGGACGCGCTTACATGAGGCGAGCGTGTTGACCACTGGGCCATCCACCTCAACTTGGGTACGACCGCTTATCATATTTGGACACCCGATCACTTTCGCTTGTGGGTAATGGTTAGGTTACCCGATCTTCTCGATAAGAGCACTAATTTTGGCCTTGGTAAAGAAGCACATTGGTGACGTGCTGCAGCAAAATCTATGCTCGAGTCTGACTCTTCGTTTTGAAGAGACTGGCTAGAAATTCTATCTGAATGTGAAGGCAACGGTCAGACATCAACGGTGTTTAACATGAACTTAACCAAGTCCTCGACCACTCAGCTGTCAGCATTGCCAAGACAGACAAGGGGTACACCAGTGTTTGATAACATCTCGATTTGCTTTTAGTAAACACCAAAATGGTACCAACAAACTTTATGCAGTTTGTAAACGCAATAATAAGCGAACGGATCATCAAAATAGCTTGAACCGTTTGCACACTGTTATTGCACTCAGTTCTATGACAATAAGACGGATTGTGTCAACGTCTTGTGTGCATACAAAACTGACTGGTGCTGTCCAACTTGAACTGATTCACTTATAGCCAAACGAGTCGTGTCAACCGGTCGCTTAGTTGACTCGATCAAATGGTTCGTGCTACTATCACATAGTCAAAACCCGAAAGTGTCAGTGATCAGTGAAGCAAAGCTGATCAGAAAATATCTGCTGGTTTTGTGTGGACAGAAGACGTTAGCACAATCGATCTTCTTACCAAAGAACTGAATGCACTGACTGGTGCGTATGAGGGGCTGAAACTATGTGGTTGGTCATCACACTTGTTTCTCATAGAGTTTGTCTCCATCAGAGCAGAAAGAAGATATATTGCGATATGTTGACATTTTGTCTACTCTTATCAGTCACCAACGTAATGTCAATTATGTACATCATACAGATAAGAACAAACAGGAGATAGACGCACCTACAACCACATCAAGTATGATGTACTCGTAACCACGCCAACCCGATAGGCTGCCTGAACCACATTTGTGCGCATAACGTCGGCTGGTAAGTTCGAATGAACATCGGTTGGCAGAAAGCCAATAACTCTGGGTTTCTATTGCTAAACAGTATTTTGAATCAGTCTAATTGGTCGACTTGGTACAGTTTGTATCAAATTTGCTGGTTTTGCCCTGGCTGCTGATGACAGAAAATCGAAGTGCTAACGGATCACAACATATATGCCCCCCTCTGATTTGATTAAATGGGGGAAGGAGACTCAGAGTTTTAAGTTACCAGTGTGCTCCTCAATGTTGGTCTGCCAATACTCAACATTCAAGCAATATCATCCTAGAATATCCGAAGCTATCGAACGGCGTATCACAAAAATGACCTGATCTGAACGCTGTCTCCACGTCGGATAACTACAGTATCGTCAAAATGTATGGTGTTCAGCCTTCTTATCGTGAATCACTAGAACACCACTCGGGTGCTCCCGGTCTACCTAATTTTGGGTCACCCAAGTGCTCCGCTGTTGACTCTGTCCAATTTCGTTAACAGTACTTACAGTACAAGGTAATTCTGTGTAAGTAACTGTATTCTTTTGAACGTGAGTGCAGTCACGTGTTGTCCAAGCAGAATTTCTCCTTCAGCCTAAGCTGCTTGTCTGTCACGCAGCCGAAGTGCCCCATTTCAGTTATCTAGCAGTAAAGTTGACGGAACATAGATTTTCACCAACGCCATCGTACTTTGAACAAAAAAACAACATAAATTTACATGTATACTATCTTGAGTGCATTAGGTTGAATATTTATGTGCTGTCTCTAGAGGAGGTATGTTGGTCAAAGGTAACAAGACTTTTGTACTGTCCAATCCATAATAGTTGGGTTGACCAGATGACGAAATTTGTCATTCTGATAAGAAGGATCTTTACTACTGATAACCAATTTTCGCCGGAAATGTTATCCTTGTAGATGGCATTATTCCGCCTTCAAAGATTCCATATTCAGGTGTACTCGTCTGACGCGTAAGAAAGCATCCGTAAGCCTAATGTGCTGGGTGTTCAGAAACGATATTGGTTTCAATACCACAATCACACCTATGAGGTACTCTAACAATATTGAAACTCGAGGACAGAGCTTCTTTTAGAGATGGGTTCATAGAAAAATCCATGGACCTGAGAAGACGCAACAAATGGTAAGTGACAATCACCCTACAACTACAAAAAAACCTTATTAACCCAATAGCATTTCCATATACGTGGAAACAATAAGCCGCCGAAACAGTACGAACTAGCATACTATGCACAACAAAACAGGTGTTGTTGTGTTCCTAACTCATCCAGTCGGTAATATTTATCCCCAGAATTTCCAAGCCCTACGTTAACGGAGCTCGGAAATTTTAGTGAGAAAAACCGGATAAAGTTGCAAACAAGCTTTGTTTAATGGTTCATTTGCAGAATAAACAAGAGAATTTCAATGAATACCATTTAAAACGCTAGGCACATATACGTAAGAAAGTCTTCAGTACATTTGCAGGCCAGCCACTGAAGAAAGAAAATGCCCAAATGAATTCTCATTAGCCTTGAGAATTCTAACCAGCATTGGGATATTTGGGTGCCATTCTTATTTCTAACGACAGGTAACATATTATCTTAAAGAATGTAGCCCTAAATAATGGAAATGACAGGTATGCCGTACACCAACTAGTGAAGCTGCGGTACTTACTTCAAGATTTTTATATGATGTTACTGGTTTGTAGCAAATTTGCATTCACGTGGTAACATGGATTTATATGGCGGTACTTGGAGGATAACTCACACTGCGTGCAGATTTGTGGAATGGTTATGGTAACCTCTGTTTGTTTGCAAGCTAGCTCACAAATGCACACCAATTAGATGAAGTTTGCCTACACAGAATCAACAATCCCAAGGTTTACGTAATCGGAACGGAACAGGAAATGAAAACACGAATGGACGAGTGAATCAACAAATATTGAACTGAAATACAGCGATCTTATCAAATGGTTAAATGGTACAGATACGCGATAACAGCGGCTCGTTCAACTGTTCGACGGTTGGATCCGTAATCTTTCTAACCGCTCTCGTGCATCGGTGTAGTGTATTGGTGTGTTAAAATACTTTCAACTTACATATCATACAGTTAACATCGTCTAATTAATTTTACTACTGTTCTGTGTCTGGTATCGTTCTGCGTTCACCTGGATAAGATCGAATTAGTAGAGATGTGCAATGAATTGCAAAATTGTAAATTCCATTTGCACCAAGTATTGGTAGCTTTTAGCGCAAAATATTAGGTGCACTTAATTGGATTTATGTCAGCAAGCAAAGTCTACAAGCTTCCGAATCACCACATGGTTCAAACACAAGTGAACGGAAGGCAAAACTTAAAAACACAGCAGTCTGTCTATTTTTTTTAACGAAAGGGACAATCTGAAGATACCTAACAGGTAGTACCAGGGTTGACTGCATAAATGCAATTGCAACAAACACTGGTAAAATGTATCGGTTTAACAATTATGGCTTCTTTTAAACGGTAGAGATCTTGACTTGGAACAGTTAATATTGACAGTATCACAGATGGAATTAATCTATCCTGTGTGATAGAAACCAAGGACATCGACAACGTACGTTGTTTACTTTACAAGTAATGCATCGGAATTTTGTTTTCATATTTGTGAACACAGATAGACGAGTAACCACACCTGCAGCGCACGAACGTGTCCAGGTTCATTAGAAAATTATGTCTGTTGAACGTTCAAAATGAGATCAAATTCATACATATTAATATATAAACCTGAATGAGCTTCTGCTGTTTCAAGAGATGTCAACCTAATTTTCCCGTTCCGTGACGATTACGTAGTGGTTAAATCAACCGGATGACAATCAATCAAGGGACTGATAGCACTAGAAAAGTATACCGACGACAAACAGACGAAAGACGTGTGAAAATGGAGTAAAACGCGTGTTAATCAGTAGGAACAATTCAGTGTTCAAAAAAATCATCAAACAAAAGAGAGAGGCACTTTAAAATTTGAATTCGGTCTTCGGATAAATAACAGTTCCACAGGTGATCTAGAAGATAACTGTGAGCTTAGAAGGATCCGTGGAAAATTGTAGCCAATTATATAATCGTACAATTAACTTATCCATAAGCAATTCACCTAAAATGTGAATCAATAGACGATAAGCGAAACTTCTCATTTTTACTGTTGCAATTAAAAACTAAAGATGTCAAAAACTGTGTATATGCTTTCAAACAAAGGTACGGGTCATGCACACAAAAGGACGTGCACAAACATGCCAGAAAAAGAGATTATGAATTTGATAACGTTTAACTAAAAACAGCTCAGTTACAACAACCCATGAACATCTATGTGAAATTCAGTCTTGATTATGGTACACGATTTGGGAAGTTAGTTTCAACACAGCGACATAACCCATTAATTCACCGCGTGTTTTTTACATCATAAGACATAAGAAACAATCTTAATTATATTCCTGGATCACATGTTAGCTGTACTTCTCGTTGTTGCATGAGCTTTCAGGGGTTACAGAACGTCCAATTTCTTACAGTTTTTGGGATCTGAAATTAACAAAAAGGATACCATAATGATTTAATCAGAAGGCTCAAGATGGCATAGTTAGTGTCGAACAGATTCACTAGATGCCGCTTGAGAAAAGCTTCATAAGTTTCAAGGATCGTGAACGCTTAATTGCATGGACCATCATGTATTTGGTATGGGTATTGAAGCCACTCTCTGCTTGATACCTTTCAGCATGTTCCTTCGACTATCAGCCTTTATACAATAAACTGAGGCGAGCACTGATTAGATTTCCGCTGTCTCAGATTCTTATAACTAAGTTTCAATTAATTAGTAAGATACGACACAGGTGCCATATCGAGACAGAAGAGGATGGCTTACGCAACGTTGATGACATCTTGAATTTTACTCATCATGACCACTGTTCTACATTTTGTAATGGCATGAACTCTTTACTCCGTTCTTTGTCCATCACTTTTGAGATGAAATTTAATAATAAGCTAGCCTTCTTAAATGTCCTACTTGACAGTTGGATGGGACATTAGGCCGCTCTGTTCTTCACAAATCCCTTTGGCGTGACCAATGTGTAGATTTTATTAGTTTCTGCACCGGTCATCTACGAACGCGGGTCGGTTAAAACATCATTCAGTCGTGCTTGCCGATTTAGTACGGCTGGTACGCTGACAGTTCTTAGTGAATATGTCTAATGTCAACAGATATTCTCACATATTTACTGGCATCCATAGCAGACCGAAGCACAACAAACTGTTTTGTACATTGTATGCAGAAGAGACGTTTTTTACACATTTACCATGCTGAGACCACCGGACCAACACAGCTTGACATAGGTTTCAGTCCGTTCCATTTCGAGCTTGTCCTTCAGCTAAACTGTCTCTCTTACAATCAACTCGGCGAATATGCCTGAGTATGACAGAACGTTGCCCATTTGCCCATTCTGCCTCACATGTCGTTTGTCAATTTATTTCCAGTTACAGCGGCAATTACATCGAAAGAACGGGGCAGTGATACGTTGGTCAGCGATTATCGGAACATATCCCCAATTGGTTGATCAGTTCTGTGGAACAAGGCATCAGCACGGCCAAAGACACACGGTACAACCTATAGTCATCGATATTCAAACACATCCGGATGACCGGCCACACAGTGAGTCGATCGATTCACTCACTGTGTCATCACGTAACTTGAACCCGAAATTGGTTGTCATCGGTGAAACTTTATTCATGCAGTATTGAAGACCCGTTATGTACACTCAAACCATACTGACTCATACTATGGTCTTGGCTTGATTGTGAACTTCTGACCCCTAACATTTTGTCTGTTCGGTTGTGTGCTATTCGCATCACATTGGAATGCATGGATTGATTGTTTTAACGAAGCAGCTGAAGAGACTGGGCGAAATGTTGACATTCCGCAAAATATGTTTAATGATGAACTGGATAAGGGTGACTTTGTTGTTCCCACTCAAGTACACTTGAAAGCTTAGTGGGTTGGTAGATGGTTGGTTCCTATCCGGAACAGGACAGTGTCCTTTAATCAACAGTATCTATGTTGAAGAGGGTAGTGAAATTCCGTACAACCGTCCAAGGATTCGGCCTTATCGGAAACAACTATTGGGGGGGTATATGTTTGCGTGAGTCGAGTTCGTAGTATATCTCAATCAAATTGACAATAAACACATTAAGATATCACTGTGCCGGCAGCTGAGTACGGCTTTGCCACTCAGGGCATGCATACCGTGCAGAATATGTTGCGTAAGCCATCCTCTTCTGTCTCGATATGGCACCTGTGTCGTATCTTACTAATTAATTGAAACTTAGTTATAAGAATCTGAGACAGCGGAAATCTAATCAGTGCTCGCCTCAGTTTATTGTATAAAGGCTGATAGTCGAAGGAACATGCTGAAAGGTATCAAGCAGAGAGTGGCTTCAATACCCATACCAAATACATGCTTACCCTCGTTTCGGAATCAACCGTGTTGCTTCTAGGCACAGAAAACCTGCGGAAATCCACTGTAGTCACATTTGTGAATTAACGATTCTGCAAACTCAGACGGATGGCTCAGGAATCATACCAAGCCATCAAGGCCGCTTGCACTCAAATTCTCCAGTACAGAAACAGGCGAGGTACCGAGACTCTTGCACTGAATCAGAGGACGGATTCATTTCAGAATCAATACTTTTAGAAAACCTAGTCCTAAGTTGTTGTCATTTTTGTACAGTCGACAATTTCCAAACAGGGCTGATTCAACCAATGATAGAAGAAATGATATATTCACCGAATGCACATGCTTGTATAGAGTGCCGTTTACAAGATTGTACACGCCGCAATCCACAGATGCCTGTCTGACTTCGAATGTTAACGACTGTTCATGTCTCGGTTGCTACTTCAACAAACCGTGAGTTGCATTTCACCAGCTGCCATGTGAATCAAGTTGCCGATTATTTTACAATAAGTTCATCTGTTCTGTTATAAATGAATGCTTGATGTAGTAGTGAGTGTACATTAGGGCACCAGCATGACCGACAGCTCAACAGAGCAATTACAGCTAAATTGCTAGCCAATCAGTTGTTAAAACTTAGCATCAACAAGTTGGTGTAAGTAATACTGTCAATAATTTGGCAGTAGTGGACCGCCATCTTGATAGCATTTCTATTGGCAAAATAATACTAAATGACGCGAATCACCAGGTCTTAAAATCTGAAGTCTTTATAAATCCTATTTACAGAGGGTATGGAAAAGTGGTGTTTCAGTGTTTGATCACGTTTCATTTGAAACAGCTCGGCGATGAACTGGTTATCTGTTATAAATTGTCAGGTTTAAAGTGTGATGATTATGCGGGACGTTGTTTTTGAGGGTAAATGAAAAGAAACATCATAAGTCAGTTTACAAGGCCACATAAGTCACAGCGGCAAAAAAACGACAACGCGATACAATTATTTGACTATAGGAATGCCAGGATAACTGTAGAATCTTGATTGGTCTTAGTGTGGGTGATGGGGTTTGGCAGTCAGGGGGTTCGCGAAATGGCGCTTTTGAGGGCACAAAGATGGGTTGTATAGTCGAATTCCGTAAACCAGTGTTCGACACTCAAAAGCTGTTCAGTGACTTCGCTTAACTCACTAAGCTTGATGAAATTAGGCTGTTGAGTTGGTGATATAAATCGAAACAGCAAGATCGCTTGTGACTGCACTGGTAATTACCATGGCTTTGTCATCGCTAATCCAAGTCACACGATGGTGACAGGTACGTCAGATCTTGTAACTCACCCAAATAGTTTGACACAAGCAAATAAGTAGGTTGTAGAAACAGATATTTCATCCTTCAACAGTAGATACAATGTTCGTGTATAGCTGAAGCAGCTATAGCTTGGAGGAATGTGAGTTTTTACTGTCAACGTTTACGTGTATTGTAGGGCTCGTTTTATCAGGCGTCTCCTCAATCAGTGGTTGTACACCATTCATTTTTCTGTCAGAATCGTGTTGTCTTAACTTTCCTAACGCCTAATGATCATGTTTAAAAATGGTTAATCACTTTACAAGAACAGTGTGTACGGGATATTCACTCATCAAAACTCCTATTTCCCGTATATATATTTCTTTATCTGGTAGCCGAGCTGCTCATGCGTTTTTTTCTCAGTTTGCGCAATTAAGCTGCTAAACCAGAAATGTTAACCGTTACAGCCGCCCCACCTATGAATACTGATGTGATCTATCATAAGAGTTTTGGACGAGAAATTCCGACAGGTGTGTTAGGTTGCTGTGAGCCGAGTTGAAAACGGCTAAAATTTATGTGTTCGATAACATCACTTACCGACACTGCACCTATGTATGGATCCCTTCAAATAGGGATTTTCATGTTTTGCCATGATATGCATAAATACTGGCCTCTGAAAAGGATTCTGTAGCCACATCGCGCATTTGTTGCTAGTGTTCCACACTTAGCTTAAATAGTGAGTTGTGAATACAAAAATTTTTCAAATGTTCTACGTCTTCTGTTTAATTCATCACCTTTTTATTGGGGCGTTTGTAAACAAATGTGTCACTTTGACAGAAATCATTTTCCATCCGCTCAAGTAATGTCATTTTCCCGCATAACTCATTTCAAAGGAAGCGGCTCTCTATGCTTTGACAGCGCTTACGTAAAAAGTTTTAGAGAAGGTGATAGATATCTGACCATCGATTAGCATGAGACATAGAATAGGACCGGGTCACGGAGACCGACAAAGTGGCAAACGAGAATTGTTTCCCGTGTTTGATCATTAGGCTAATTACATATAAAAACAATAGCTTGAGTGAGTCAGAAAAACAGTTAATGGAGGTTATGGATGGCGTTTCCGTTGTCAGTTATGCAATCGCTGTTCCAAACCGTGGGTTTAATGGATTGTGAGCCAGGGGAGATTCAGTGTCCGCACGAACTTCTTCTGAGCATCGAGGTCAGGGTTGCCCAATCGACCAATGTGTGATGATCGACACGGGCAAACAAACGAGTACGCACAACAGCTCGTCGTAGAACATAGAAATTTGTCTTTGACTTGTGACGGGTGTGGACAGGAAATCCACGCACAACTAGGCTATAGAATAGGTTGTTTTGACTGATTTCCCGAACTTTCTTAAGATAATTTCGACCGTTGGATCTCCCTTGAAAGAAAGACTAACAGATACAAGTTTCTTATTCACCGAAGGTGACTTAAATTTCGACTGTACCGCCTGCATCTCCTTTTGAATGAAATGCACTGGGTAGCAATTCTGCATGTACACTTCTTATAGAAAATCTAGCTCAGCTTGTAAGGTGTCAGGCGTGCAGATCTTTGAGGCCGCATTCGTCAGACATCGTATAATGTTTCGCTTTTGATTTAACGGAACGAAACTGTCAAAGTAAATGTACTGGTCACTCCGAGTCTGTTTTCTGGAAATATTTCGACGGATTGAACTACCTCTCTTTTTACTATGCCAACGTCCAAAACATTTATTCGATCCTTGTTGTCCAACTGCTTGGTGAATTCAGTACTGTTGTGGCTGAGTTAAAAGACGCCATAACGCTATTAATTCTAACATTCTCATTGACGACGCAAAAAATATCCTCAACATAGTGTTTGTAAAATGTCAATTGTTCAATGAACGTACACGATTGGTTAGTCTCTAGTTTGCTCATGAAAACGTTAACTAACAGGGATCTAGAGGCGAGCCCAATGCCACTCCAGCCGTTCTCTCATATCTTCTTTTGGGATGCCCACACGTTTGTTATTCCGTTCGATGTAATCGCGTGAATAGTCTATTTCTCTTGTAGAGGCACGTTCGTGAAAATCGAATCATCAAATGAGAACCTGAACCTGGACAAACAAAGAGTGGACACATTTTTCGCTTATTGAAGCTGCCTCGTTCATACTGTCATTGTTTTTTGCTATTCTAGATCAGTTAGATTGTTAAACACACAGATTTCTGAACACAGAACCAATATCAACACAGAATATTTCAAGCTACCTGGGCTGCAAACAAGCTGCATTATTGGTATACTGACTGTTCGTCCACATTATTTCGGGTTTTCCACTAACACACCATATTACACCACAAAAACGTTCGGTGAACTCTGAAGCTCGCCTCTACTACTCGGTAACTTTTTTTAGGGAATGAACTCAACCGTATGATTCTACTGAAATGTATTCACCGATCGAAAAGTTTGTGGAATGAGCTTCCATCTGGCAACCCGAGTAACGAAAAACAGGCATCACCACAAGAAAGATAAAATCACCTTTTGTTTCAAGACCGAGTAAAAAAACACTACCAGTTTTCACGGCTGTTGAATGCTTCTACGTATTACTCACAGATCCACATTTTCAACAAAGGTTACTTATATGATAGCATGAACCATCCCATCCGGTTTTTCAAATATCCACACTTGCAGCATGGTTTGTGAAAATTACACGAGTTATTCTGAGCTTTCTCGCCAGCATCATACGAGGTTTGATTTAGTAAAATCTTACATCGTCGATCCAGAACGAACAGTGCACCTGCAGAGGAGCACAAATTGCTCTTTTGTTCCCGTCGGCCCTGTCACTTAAATCTTTGAGTAAACATTTCATGTAACTTATTAATGATATATATATATATAGTAGTATCAAGGAATTCTCCGTAGATGTCGGATTTTGGACCGCTTGAAAAGAGGTGTCATGTAGCTACGGCAAATCCTTAGGCCATGCTAACACTGCTCGGTCTGGTAGTCCTACTTAGTAGTTTCGTTTCAATTCCTAGAATCTAATGATATGTTTCAGATAGGTCAATATCGCCGCAGACAGCCTGATTCGTTAGGTTGTACATGATCAGATTCCCATTGACCTTCCAAAATACTAATGTTTCAACAAGATTAAACTTAAATTCCATTTGTTTTGGTGTCTTGTTCACTCAAGGTTGCAGTTACGTTAAAAACACTATTACTCACTGTCCTTGTACTCGGTGTTATTTCGCCTAAAGTCTACTCCAATCTTTTGTGTATAAGTTATTCTGAGCCATTTAAGGAGTGTTTTGTTTTGTAATTCCTCAGTATGATTTGAAGTTTGACAAGATTTTGAGGAGTGCGGTTGCCGAAAGTACAAAAGGGCGCCTAATGTAGCGGTGCATACACCTTGAGGTTCGCACCGTCGTCACCTGTCACATGATATCCGCACAATCGTTCATGTGCATGTGCAGGTAGATAACTTCGATAAACACAAAAACGTCATTGCATCATCCCCGCGATTTCAAACCCTGCTGTTAGTAGACCCAAACGCTCGGCTGTTATCACTCAGAATACTAGTCACGCCTGGTTGACAGATGACCATTTTTGAATGTTATGTGAAATACCTATGTTATTTTTTGTTTCAATAGATCATAAACAGTAAGTTCCCTTGACTTTGAAACTGTACGTTTGACTTTTGATCTGTCGTCGAATTGCAGTGATGTTTATTCCTATTTTGCCATGGCCTCGAGATTACACACATCATAGAGTGGCCGGTTTCAAACTCACTTGCGTTCAGTTGATAGGATCGATGATTCAGCGCAGCCTAACACGTGTGGTTTGTGTTGGACAATCGCTCAGAAGTGTCCGCTATCCCCCCCCCCCACAACATGAGAAATCAATACATTTCCAGCCCTCCAACGTCAAAAGTATTATCACTGTTATTATTTAGTCCAAGGATAACACTCTATCGCTGACTTGAAATTTCAGTACAGTTAAAACACCATGTTGATCTTTCGCTAATCACTTAATGAACGGTTTTAAGTCTGATTGTGTCAAAAGTTTGAGTCAGTCTGTTTTGGGCCATCTCACTCGTTAGATTAGCATAAGTCGTTCTGGTTTACTTCGCAATGACTGCCTGGCAGTTTGAGTGCGACATCATTGCAACTAAAACTACGATACATGACTTAGTCGGTAGCTTTTACGGGCACAATTCATCCCAGGTTATCAAGTTATTCTGAGCAGGGAGCCACAAAGGAAGAAACTAGGTCTCATGTACATATTTCATAGTTTACCGTTCCAAATCGACAGGTGACCGGGTGCTTCCTCAACCCGACTGTTCAGGCTGTGCAAATTTTAATGACAGCCTACTCGATAGCTTTACTCTTAAGAGTCAAGCTGCAATTTAGTAAAGTATCTGTCTCATGAACATTGCTGGTGATGGCGGGTGTCTAAGCTCACTGATGCGTACTTCGCTTAGGCTCCGTTTCCGGTGAACGAACAAAGTTTGATTCAGTGACTAGACAACAAGTATTGCGATGGATTATTCTCAAACTAAACTTCCCACCAGTTGACAAACAGGGTTGGTTTTGCATGTGACCCACGAAGTTTCTTCGGACAAAGGTTATGGTTTTGTACATCTGATATACAACCCTTTACTTTCAGATTTTTGTAGTTACTCATGTGTTACACATGTAAACACTGCACCCAGGTCACCGGCCCTGAAGAAGCGTGTTTGTCTGAAGTGAAATTATGCGTCGCTCGGCGTATTCTGGCAAGCTGGGAATTATTCATGACCGGTCATTGGAGATGAGCCTGGTATCCTTATGGGTTGTCCGTAGATGTGCTGTAAGTGAGTGTATGTCTCTTTCTAGTTCAAATCAAGTTTCGATCATCGTTAACCACTCAGGCCAAATAAAGACAAAAACCTCTTATAGTACGAATCTGAGTACAGAAAAGTCCAATTCTACGAACACCAGAGCGCTACCTGAAATGATATAATGGGCAACTACAATTCAATAGCATACGAATTTTTCATCCCCTTGGGTTCCAGTAAGATAGGAAATCAATTAAAATCGACCATATATATCCTACAACACAACCAAAAACGAAAAGTATATGACCGTCATGTCAAGGTAATCGGAACTATCCTTCCACACACAAGCTAATCCGAAGAAGTCGCCTAGACGTTAGCAACTGGAGTAAGAATATCATTCTCTGGCTGGTTGTATATGTACATGTTAAACGATTGCAGGTGTTGATCACCCCTTTTCCAGTCTATCGACCCCATATATTTAGTTTTAAAGCGTAGCAGGATGGATTTGTCTGAAAATGGGGAGAATGCTTCATTTTATTTGCGAATGTGTTCAGCATCTAGCAACCGTTCAGGTTACAGACGAATAACCTGTGGGCTATCGACGGCACGTACTTGAGACTGGTCCTGATGGTTGCAGACAATTTTGACTAAGCATTGTCATCACACGAGACTGCATGAACCATTAAATTGAGATTGTTAACGGTTGTACAACACGGCTCATCAGTATTGGTTTCTTTAAATGATCGTCAATAGCGTATTCGACTTTGAGAGTGGATTGCGTCCTCACAGACTCTTCTGGCCATTTGCGTAAAAGAAGCTGGCTGGTGATAGACTTCCACAATCAACTGAAAGTGATGGTGATACAACCGGCATCGTATAACTATAGACGGGTTCAGAATCTCTCCGGGAATAAGGACAAAATTGTCTCCAGACTACGAGACAGACTGAGTTGTCTGCATCTAGTAACCCGTTTCGACAAACAAAGCAGATGGAATAAACAAAAACGCTATAAACAGCATGATTAATGTAGTGGTACAGCTATCATCTATCAGAGTCTAATAAGTCTCCTAGATGGGTTACTGCTACAATATATTAACAATACTCAATTGGAGAGGTTTTCAAGGGGCTTAAGTATCACTAAACCCCATTTCAACATGACAGGACAGTAACGTGTGTATGCCCATGTCCGTGGTTGACTGTGAGAGTTAGATGAAAGTCAGGCACTTGAAATGCTTCCTAACAATTAAGCGTAGTTTAAAGCGTTCGTGGTTTCAAAACCATGACAAATCTAGCTGAAAAGATTGTACCGAAGTATCCCCTCTGGTTTCAACTAGCATCAGTCTACAGTCAAACTTTCCCTTTCTGCAAAGACTGTCAGAGAGGAGGTGATCAATTTAATGGATTGATTGAAGTCAACCAGTTGGTCTACCATTATAGTGTTGTTGATTTCCTTGGCGATCTCACCATACAACTAGGCCAGGTAGTGTACACTGATTTGTTGAGATAAACTTCTGGCCACATAATCACCAGAAATTCTTTTACTGAAGCAACCAAAGAAGTACAGATAGAACTATGCACTTCACCTTCTAGTCTTCAGCATTGCAACCAATTCAAGTTAGTGTGAACATGCAATGTGTCGTCTGAAACCGCTAATAACGGTTGAGTGCTTTCTGGTGCCTGGCATACCAAACATGTATCAAAGTCAGATAACTAAGGCTATATGCATGACGTCCATTTTGTCAAACTGAATTTACTGTCACTCAACTCAATGTTGAATGACTTTCTCTAAAGATCTATCCTGGTGTGCATTTCGTATGCAAATTTTAATTCACAAATCACAAAATGAAACAGTGCAGTTTTCTTTCGTTTATATGATTTTGAACGTCTGCCGGATAAACCAGTCGCACAGGTTTATACCATTCAAAAGCACCACCCTCATTCTTGTCTGCTAATTACAAATATAGATCGCAGTCCGGCGGAACCTGTACCTTAGTGTGCAGACTTCATTTGAGCTTCAACAACACGTCTTCTGTAAAGGCATTTTTAGTCCTGTGGTACTTGTCATTGAATTCCATGTATGGCGGACTTCTCTTCACTTTATTGGCAGATAGCAGAAAGCTATATTTGTTGGACTTATAATTAGGGCTGATCATGCTAGATTCACTTTCTGGTGATTTATGCGTTCGTACAAACAGTTGAGGTTAGCACAGTTTGCCGCTTTTTTTCCCTACGAACATTCAACGTCGTCAACATCAAAAGCTGTACAACAGTAACCCTACTCACTGTGAGTTTCAGTAGGACGTACTACTGACTTAGCACAGGTTGTCTTTGGCAAAGTCGAGGTCAGAATAGGATGTCACAAACCAGCCCAATATTATGATCAAAACGCCATGCAAACTTTAGCAAATTGCTTTGTTCATAGAGTCCCGTATTCGATTCAGAACGGACGAATAGCTGTGCTTATTAAAGAAATCAGGGAATCCATCGAAACTCGAAGTATGTTGAATGTGTAACAAAACCGGTCCTTCGATAAACGTGAAGTTGCGATAGAGATAAACCCAATGAACACGCGTCTTTCAAACCCCACTGAAATATGACTCTCCGTTTCTCATTTTCGTCAGCTAATACTATCACAACACAAAGACGACAAGAAAATAGTGGACTAGCGAATACGTCGAATTCTGTGCCTACCACGTGCATTCATAACACAGCAACTCTATGTCATATTATCCCAATACAGCTACACATGTCTCCTTCGGATATATTTGGGTGTTGTTCAGTGATGGGACTCGGAAAGCGATAAGTAGCATGAGTCAAATTTCGTAGTCTGTTCGGTTGAGTAGCACAATATCATTCTGAAGCAAGCGTTTTGATTAGTTTGACTTTTTTCGCAATAAAATATCGGTAACTGTCAGTGCCCAGACGATAGCAAACATTTTTATCGGGTTTTCACCGCATTTTCAGAGATCCCGGATAGAAATTTCCAAGGCGCTAGCACTTCAACAGTTTAGTTTGTTAAAGCTTCAAACTCGAAAGTGATTGCTGTGTCGTTCTAGTAAAAACCAATTCGGTAATAGCCATCGTCGTAGAAAAAATGCCCTGGTGTGTGGGTCTCTTAAGAATTCATAAAGCCTATTCAACATGTCAAATCAATCTACAACTCGAAACAGATCACCCAATACTGTCCATACTCTGGCTGATTGTTCATCACTGTTGCGCTTACCAGTCAGACTGGACTGCCCAGAAGGTGAAAAAAGTTCCTTGCACACACGTAAGGATTATGGTATATGTCGTGCACTCTAGATCATGGCAAGGGCTTACCTGTGCGAGTTTTAATGTGTGAATTCAAATGCGTGTGTATGGTAATGATTGAGATAAGGTGTAGGAATGTCGACACAATACTGGGCCTTCACATCAAGTCCAACTGTTGTTTGATCATGGGCTCAAATGCTGCTCCCCTCACGTTTGATCCAACTCAACCACCATATCATATAACTGAAGTTAGTGCCAAATTTGGCAAATAATCGAGTGAGATACAAGAATAACTAACCCCATGTGTCTGTTGGTAAGCAGCCACATTATTTTTGCTGAAGATTCTGCCCGTTCACGGGGTATCTTTTGAATCAGGGTACAATTTTAATGGACCTACGCATACGGGTAAACGTTTGTCATGACCAAGAAGGGCACAGATATGGGGTTACGCAGATTGACTGTTGTTCCACAGACGAGGTTAAACCCATACGCGAATCTGAAATTTCCATCACTCAACGGTACGTGTACGCACTCACGTCTCTGAGCTTGTATGTGCGTGTGTGTGGCTAAACATTAGGTTCCGTCACTTACAATCAGGATAGTGCATGTACGAATGCGGAGACCAAACACCGACTTGCAACGATCCAGGGCCAAAACTAACTCAAACCAGATGTCCATTAACTAGGTTAGATAAAACTGCCGATGTTATCCGCTGTCACACGCATGTGCTGCTCACCATAACGACAATGGCGTCAGTGTAAAACAAATTGTGGTATTCCGAATCACGGCACCAGGGCAAAAACGCTTAAATATACACTAGCTTTAAGTATAAATGCGAAATTCCTTTTACTCCATATATTAAACTGAGGCAAGTACAAATCAGTGGGGCTTAGTGATAGAAAACTTTACGAGGCTTTACGCTCTACTCGACTGGTTGACTGATCGAAACCTAAGCCAGCAATTCAGCGTAATGCCTACCAGTTCATTCCCGGTATCCTAAGTTTGTTGTTCGACCCGATCAATTCTACCGGGGAAAAGTGTTTCAATGAGGTGGGTTTTGCCCAACGTGTACGGCAATTTGGAAGCGAGCAATTTCAAATTGCATTGCTTGCCACCTCATTCGGTGAATAGTGGTCAAGGTGAATATCAAAGAATAACTTGGAGGTTTTACAGCTTCAGCTAGCTACTCCCTATCAGGTATACTAAAATGCTATGTTCTACTGTTCAATTGGCAATGTCGAAATGAAATTAGTCAATCGAGAGGTGAAATCACAGGCTAAACTCGACGTTAACTTTCCAGGGCACATTCTTTAACAGATCCTAACGGTGTGACACTTTTGGTGACGTTTCATGAATTCGTTAATGTCACCTATGTTGAGTTTCCTATTATATTTTTTGCAACAAACAGATTTGTCTTCTGTGATGTCTTGGGTGTTTTTTTCTCGTGATAACGATTCACCGTTTAACAGCTGATGGTCAGTCGAGATGTTGGTCGAAGAGTTTACCATTCCGGCAGGCGTCTTTATTAGAAATGCCAGTGTTCGATATTGGTTTTATCAGTGTAGCGAAGCGCGAAATCTTCATTGTCTGGTTAGTCTGTTTTTCGCTGGCCGTGCGTTCATGTTTATGAACCGGAATTCCAGTTAGCACGCTACGTGGTATCCAGTCGAACGTTGTGTATTATTCTACCTGGGTGGGTGTGGTTAACGTAATCCGTCGTAAAGTTTCACCTGTTGTTTCTAGCCCGTAGGCTCTACTTCGTTGAACGATGACTTGTCTGACTTCTCTTGTTGTCCGTGATCCATCCACCATGGACCTTGACCATATCTTATTGCCGCGTTGAAACAGTCGTCTGTCTGACCTCCTCGCCCATCAGAACAGGACACATCAGCGTAGCTCAACCTTGCCTCAGAACGGTGTTGTACTCGGGTTCGCGCGCATGTGAGGCGAGTTTGTGGTGAAAACACGATCTACCTCAGTCGATTCCGTCACAGTTGTCTGTGGCTATTGGCCAGCTTGCTCCATTGTCTTGATTGAATCACAGTGTCTGCACTCTCATCTCTTGATCGGACTTCTCAGGCGTGTTGAAGTCGGTGACCCCATAGGAATTGCTGATGAGCAGTTCGAGGTCTTATAGTTGTAAAGTGAACGCCACTCACACTTGAACGTAGAATTCACCTCATAACAGACCATTCCGTTAGTTCTCTACGTCACCTCCAGAGATGACCGTAAATATTAGCATTAGTTGCAACCGATTGCGAATAAAGGTTTGAAACGATGGTGTCTATCGTGATCGGTAACACGTTCATTTCACCTACACACCAACCAAATTGCATCACCTAGCTAAGGTAAGAGTATACAGTGATTGTCAGCTTTATCAAGAGAAATGCAATGTGTCGGTTAGGCAAATGATGACGGTAATGAGTAGTCGTCATCCCTCACGCACCACAGACACAAGGGTTCAACTGCAAGCTCTTATTGAGATATTCACTAATAGTGAGTTTCAACAAAACAAGACTCAAGCATGGAGCGTAATTTTTCGAAACGTCCAGTGGAAAAAGCCAGCTTGAACTGGGAATCTGAGAGTAGTTTTATATTCTACTGAGTTTTGTGCTAACATCTTCCAGAACCGTGTGACCTACCATGTACGTATGTTCACTGGGATCTGACCTCACAGAGAACAAAGTGTAAATCGATGTACCCACACTACCTGCATGGTAGCCCTGAAAACTGTTCATTTCGTTTTTCAACTTACTGATCGTGTTTGTAACCCCACCGAACCACAGTTTTTTCGAAATGCGGCATAAACTAAAGAAGACGCGGAACACACTCATGAGCATAACTGATCCGTAGCAAATTACCTGTCACGTCTGTTTCTGGTAGTTGAGACTAAAAACTTTCGTGGTACAAGTTTTGAGAAACCAATAATCACAGCTCAATAGTTCATCTCATTCCAAATGTTTCCTTGAGAGTAACATGCATTAAAATGTTTTTCAATCATGGTTAGTAAATAAATGGTTTTGACTGTAGTAAAATTTTATATATCCACCTGAAACTATTTTTTGTAATTATTCCATTTTTGGGATGGATTAAATCCATGGGTTATGTGCTTCAACAGAACCACAAACAAAAAAACACTCATCTGCTTACGACAGTGGTCCATTTCATGTGATGCTTAACTCCAATGCTCCTTCTTGTATTATTCCCGCAGCCATTTCGATGTCAAAGTCCCGCTACTGGACGGGACTGGTGTGAGTAGTATGGCGTGATAGCTCGTACTCATTACACCAAGTAAATTAGTTCGTTCTTATCCACTGCTCTTGCTTATTCTCTCAGATTTACTCATTCTTCTATTCTTTATTTTATGACCCTTCACACAGGTGTAGCCGCAAGATTGAGGATAGGTCTGAAGGCGTAAGTGAAAATTAAATGACTGAGCTTGGGAGAAGTCTTCCTGATGAAACATCGATAAGATTTACAGACTGTGAATCCAGATATGTGTTCGCCAACTGAGGGAAGCACCGTCAGCCAAAGGAATTGTAAATCAAGGCTAGACATCTAATTCTATCCCCAAAGTGATTATCGATTGAGCCGAAGTTTCTGGAAGAAAAATACCAGATTGAACTGTATGTCAGTAAGGCTCTAGCCCAACAGCGGTTAGTTATACCTAAAGCAGAGTGATGGATGGATAAACTGGAGCACAAAACGGTAAATGTGATGTCTATCCGTTCGAAATAAAATTGTTTTGAGATAGCAAATAAGCATCTGGAAGGCAATGTATCCTTGGCTAAAATAAGAAGGTACATATCTGAACATCGTCGTCTGCTAGTGGGTAGTTATGTAGCCAGATAGAACTGTGCGCTGTTCTTGGGAGGGTAACGTCATTACGGTGCTTCATCAGGCATTTTGTTAGTGTAATTTCAACACCTTTTTCCGGAGTCAGCAGTGCTGTTTTTCTGTAGCTCGCAGATCAGTGCTGATGTTAGAAGCAATTACTGGGACTGGGCAGATATTCAGTATGTTTCATGCTGATAGGTAGCATAGAAGCACACGTAGCTCACAACGTCTTACCTTAAAAGGTTTAAGGTCATCTAGGACCTTGATGCAGAGTGAGATTCCGCACGATTTCAGCAGGTAATATTAACACACACACTGTTCGACACACTCCATTGAGTCCGAGATAAATAACATAGCTAACTCGCAAGTGAGTAACTAAATTCAAACCTCAATAACTGTCGTTTCTATGGTAGGATGTGTGGTCGAACTTTGAGGGTGTCTTTGAAACGATGTCTGGTCTGGAGTATAAAAATTCGGGTTGTTCTATATATTATTATCGAGGCAAGACAATCGGGCGATTAAAGCATGTATTGTGCTACATGAACGCGAGAGATATTCATCAACTGAAAGGTTTCCTTCACATTTATTTGACTACTTAAGTGATATTGTCCGATCAGTGCCGGCTGGTGTGGTTAATAAAACCACCCGACTGAACGAGTCTGTTGAGATAACTTGCTGGCTAGCGATAAACTTGGAAAGATAACGTAAAGTCAAATAAACTGTGTGAAGAGTTTGACCACCCACAAACTGTGCATCGAAAGTCAACAGAGTTAAGGGGAAGGCGGAGCTCCTCAGGAAGAATGTGTCTTCGGATGGTTGATAAGTTTTACAGCAGTTGAGGCACGTATTGTAGACAGTCATTTGAGAATCTACTAAACGTCAACAGGCGTATTCGTATAGTTGGACTTCTGAAGCATGTTGTTTCCACAATTGTGTTAAAAATGTTCGACCAACTAGTGTTGAATGGGAAACACAGGTATGACACCGACTGTGGGTCCTAGGTTCCTACCTTGTGATAGGGTCACTACTTGAGTTTTGTTACCTTTTTCTTCAGATGCAAGTTTCATCCACATCATCAGCGCCTTTGCTATCATCCTGATCAACTACATCATCGTTGTCAGCATAAACAGCAGTAAATCAGTGGGTCAGATTGATCCCATACGACCACGAAGAGCAGAAGACATAACGAACAGAAGGGATTGGAAGCAATTATCAAAAACATCTTTGTCTAAACCACAGCATCCAGGGTAAACGTGGTTACAAATCACAGACACACAACCGAGCTGTAAGCGAAAACAACACGCAATCAACACAAAAAATTTATTGTCCCGCCAGGTCAGTTCCATTTATTTCACACAATTAAGCCAACAACGGCAACATTGACGCTATTGAGCCCGACGAACCGCCATTTTCTTTAACATCTCCGATCACGGACATGGTGAGTCACGAGGACAACAGTCTGGGGGGCCGAACCTGATCTACAGTGGCTAGTTAATTAGCGAATTACTCTATTTCGTTGTTTACCTCGCATCTTTCGCCGCTCAATCGTGGCATCGCCAAGACATACTCGGTGTGGAAACGATAAGCTGGCATTCTGGACACGGTCAAACAATCTAAGTGCATATTTTTAAGACAATGAACAAATGGACCTGGTAGGCAATCATCATCAAACAGTCGCTTCTTAACCTCTTCATTGTCATCAGGTGAGAGCGGTCGAACGCAGACATTCATAATCAAATGTTTAGAGACGATAGACGTCTTCTGTTTTGGTCAACCCACTAACAAGTTAGCATAGTCTTCACAGTCGCCTTGTGGACACGGCCCATGTGTTACAAGCAGATCTACATGTGTTTTCAGAGATGTCTTAGATTATCGAACACTGCACTAACCTGAAAGATACGAACATTTGTTTTATTCTCACTTCTCCACCGCTGCTGACGCAAATTCCCAAATACCTGGATGATAATGCAACCATCATGGATTCGTAATCCACCATTAAATCTATTTAATTATAGTAGTTTCTAGGAGGACTTTCCCGTTTGAGGCTGCAAAACACATTTATTGTGTTGTATTTGGCCTGACGATGACACACCGCGTTTTGACTTTTCATGAAATCTTCGGATAAATGCGAAAGATTGCCATTTTTTCTAAATGGGACTGTGTTTCGCCCCAACAGATGTATGGATCGAAGAAATCACGTGTACTAGACCCACGTGTGTGACTCGAATTAAACCTAGCTCTAAACCCCTACCATTACGGTCACGTGGATCCCATAAAAAAACCGGCTCATAATCCCCTGAGTAGTGGTGCTGTAGAAATGAAATCACTGCCAGCCAGGCATGTCTAAACCACTCTGTCTTTTGGTAGAAACGTTTAGTGCAGTTGCGTGGAAGCTACTCAAGAAAGCTACTCATTAAAAGATGGTTCAATCCAGCCGGCCTCCATGAATGAACTATTCTTGTTGTTTGCGAGAATACATGAATTTCCCTTTAACAAAGCACCACATTTGACCAAAACCCCCCACGCAGTAATACGTTGAGTTGAAATTGGGGCGCATGGTTTAATAGCGAAACCACCGGTTGATGGTGACTGTTGATATATTATTTTGAGCGGCCGAAAATCCCGCGGTACATTTCAAAAACGTCAATACTCTTGCTGCTTCCGGTAGTAATCGTTGTTCTAAGTGTTGCAACACCAGGTTCTATATCAAGTTAGTCCAGTTTTTAGTCCTTAGTTCAGGGTAGAGCTCACAAAAACCATTTAGCTTGTTTACTGAGTAGTATTAGATGATTTTGGTTTTCATATAGGTTGAACATCATCCATACTAGATCGAAGCTGTCGCATTTCCATAGAACTTCCAGTCGGGCTATTTCAAAAGGTAGCACTTGACTCGAGTTCCGCTCTTATTAGAACTCAGCAGTACTACATATCCTTGCCATGGCAGAGACTAGAACTCCTGCCACGCTTTCGTGAGGCAACCGTGTTGACCACTGTGCTACTGACCTCACACTAGGCATGAACGAATTATCCTATGTGATCGCTCAGTCACTTTCGCTTGTGACTGATGATCAGGTTGCCCGATTGCCCCAAGAAGAGAAACAACAACTGTCCTGTCAACTCCAATCCATAACCTCTCGACTAGGACTTCTCTCTAATGAGAGCAAAACTCCAGCCTATTGCTTCCTTTCGAAATGGGCCGACTGGAGTGTCTATGGGAATGCGAAAGCTTTGGTCGATTGCGGGTGATGTTCAACCTGTATATCTTGTTGCCTCGCCGATCTGAAAATTCTTTTAGGGTCCTTCAAGCCTACTTTGAACAGACCTTTGACCGTAAGACGTGGAATGTGTGGATAATAGCGGATCAGTGCAGTATCAGACGGCCGGAACGCCGCGGCAGAATGACCGTCATGAAACGGAACCTTTACGGCACTACAGCCGTAGCCCAGAACGAGAACAAGTTTGGGGAATAATGTACGCCTCGGGAAACAGGCAGCGGTTACAACTTCTGTCGGAATGTCCACCACGCAGAAGGTGGTCAGGAAGAGGGTGTTTGTTTCGCAGTAGTTGATCGCACAAGTCCTTCGACAACTAGTGAACCACGTTACATCAACCACCGAATCATGACTATGTGCCTGCGATTCGGTCCAGTGTTTTCCTTCCAACCGTTTATCACATCAACGATACGAAGGGAAATTCTACATTCACTTCTGATCATGATCCACTCGACATCTGGAAGTGATCGACTGCTTCCTCTGGGCGATTTCAGTGCGCAGGTCAGACAGAAGCCGGGTTGAGAGACCTCGGACCCCCACGGTAACCTTCTGAACTGCCTGTATACTACCCAACGATCAGGGATCACAAATGGCAGATTTCAGCCAGATATGAGTGATATCATTAGATAAATGCTCTTGAGATGCGGCCATCGCCATTTGCCTGATTTCTGAGTCGTGCGGCAGCGTGATCCTCGCGAGGTGCACATCACGTAAGTGATGCCTGGAGTGACAAGCTCGATTAATAAGTTGGTCAGGACTAAGCCGTTTATTCATGTATTCAAGTCTGCTTGTTGAAGATTAATTGGACAGTGGTGGCAACTGGATGATAGGACGCTGAAAAACTCAAAGAAGAAGACAATATTTTAGCGTGCCGTTTTAGTTTATCCGGAAGGCACTCTCGTATTCATCACTGCTCTCGGCATGTGGCGGCACTCTAAGGAACGGATCACAACAAAATCCATTGAAGCGGTCGGAGTCTACCTCCAGAAATGTCCGGACTAGTTTGACGATGACGATGCAGTTATGTCAATTTAGATAGAACAGAAGAATGGGACGTTTACTGCTCCCACACTACACCCAAGCAATAAGGACAAAAGAGCGACATTCCGGAGTGTTCACCATCAGCCGGATTAAGCCAGAGCTACGCCAACCACCGACAACTGAAGGGGATTCACAATTCGGTTCATCCGTTCACTTTGCTAACGAACTGACTTACCACGACCCTCGTGTTTCGTGCACACATACGCATATGATAAAAGTCTGGCGCAAACACTTTGGTGAACTACTAAACCAGTCAGCTACCATCAACTGGTTGACCGTGAGTAACTTGCCATAACCAGATATCAAGGCATCAGTAGCTCTTACTCCGGATTTGGCAAAGGTGCAGATGACTATTAGACACTTACGAAACGGAAAGACTGTATGTGAAAGCAGGCTACTACTTGGTCTGCTGTGCTATGCTGAAAGTTTCTAATAAGGAAACTACCCAACCGACTTACTGCAAACGTTTTGGAAAATACTTTTCCCTAGGGACCATGTGAGGTCCTAGAAAGTCGCAATACAACCGGTATGATGTTTACCGATCGCCAGGTGCAAGGTATGTATTGTGAACGCAAATGTCCGCTGTATGACCTCTGCGAACTTCTGTGGGTCGTGTGGTACCGTGGACGGTAATGAGTAGTTTTAAATTAAAGGGTGGGTCTAGCAATATGAGTAAAATGTCAAACGACTGTAGTGGAACAAGCGTGAGTACACTTGTGTTGATTGACCCTTGATGGTTTTGCTACTATCAGTGACATGAAACAGGGTTACGTTTCAATCCCATTTCTATATGGGATTTATTTGAGCAAAATACCAACAGATGCTATTCAGAACTCGTAGGATGATGTTTAAAAATAACATCGCACATAAACTCATCTGTTGAAAATTCGATGTTTTAGTCCTCCAATTCTGTTACGTACTACGGGCACTTGAATGCTATTGTTTACAGATGATGGTACGTCAAATGCACACAGGAATAAAACAATGCACTGTATGGCCACTGCTTTCACGACCGAGGTAACCAAGTTTGGGATGGAGATCAAAATCGGTGGGGTACATTGTTTATTTTGCAGTCTTCCGTGGACAGATATGCTGCACATAGCCCTGCTGTGTGTGCTAAATGAAGATATTGTGGACGGCAGCACAGACTTCTGTCACTTGAGTATCAGGTGACTGACGAACGGACCGCATACCATCTGCTGCAAAGAAAATTGAAAACAGGTAAGTGGTATATTGTTGGTCATAGGTTAAGATACCAGGGCGCTATCTGAACAAGTGTTTTTGCGTTATACTGTCGATCTTTAATCACGAGAGGATGCTGCCTTGGTACAATGTAGTCTGAAGGCTCAAGTAACGATGGTTGAGCGGCTGTGGATTCTAGTGCACTGTTTGCAAAGCAATTGTGGGTGGGATGACGTGGCCATATGGTGTTGTGACAAACGCAGTTACAATTGTGCTGCCCTTTTCGGATTGGTAGGCCACCGAATTAGTGACAACGAATTCCAGGCCATGATTGGTTGCAAACTGTTCATTGATTCAGCTCTGTTTGTGCACTACATGCTTAAGGTTACGTTGTCAAAAACCACAATTCTGTTCATGCCCTTAGTTTGTAGAGAGTACATTGATAAATACTCCTATGCTGAACTTCTTGCTTCATACTACCCATATCCTACTTAGTAACTTAGATCTCACCTTTAGTCTCTCTAATTGTTGCTTTTGACATAAACTTATCAATTTTTTACTAGCCTACGATCTGGCAAACAGGCATTGACCGGCTGGACTACAAAACCAGACACGTGTCTTCCAGCCTCTCCACCGGGTTTACAACAAATACACTGTGTGAATGTGACCGCAAATGGTACCCCTTCTAACTAGGCAGTCGAGGCGAATCACGTCACAGCGATCGATCGGTCCGGCATCGGTTGGATTGATCTGTACGGTACTGTGATTCGTCCTACGGCCAGTCAGTTCTCTGCGACCGTCTCGTCTGATCTGCTTTGCGTCTTGTCCGCCACTTAAGTCAATCGTTTCATATCCAGAGCTCCTATTACTTAATTTGGAGTCTTCTTTTCAATAAACTGTCATCACGTCTGTTCTCCTTCTTGGTTTTGGGCCAAACGATTGAGCTCATAATAAAAGGGGCGATCAAATCGTAGCGCAAGTCATCTTCATATGCAAATGCGCTTAGCTCCATCTCCGTGACAGGCCGTCCCCCAATGCATTGTGGTCAACCGAGTGTCCGTGCGAGTGCACCCACGCAGGCGCGCCGGCTTGTGTGCAGCTGTCCATAAAAAAGTGATCAATAGTGAGCAAGTTTGATTTAACCATCTGAAACATCGTTGAGCCATGGGATCGTTCACTATGATTTTACTGGCAATAGAGCAACGCATAAATCGATCAGAGGAGTTACATAGTTTTGAACATATCACGGAGTTTGACCACCTCGTGAGCCAGCGCTTTTGAACAGAATCTGCGTGGTTGTCACTCGCTGACCGAAATTCCTCGGGGTCCCTACTGGCGTTTACTCATGTGCCACAGCTGACTGATCGCCTGACCGATTCGTATGCTTGGGGTGTGCGAACGTGGTCCCTCGTTATGTTCCGAGTCTTTGACTCTTTCCCAACAATGCCGAAGACAGCTTAAATAAACTTTATGAAACATTCACGACTATCTAACTCAACTAACGCCCTAGTCTACGTGGCGCATCACAATGTAAACATCCCCATGTTTTGCAGTTCCTGTCAACTTCACTTGTGTTGTGAATGTAGTTGAGTGACTGTAATAGTGACTCACTGAGCAATCAGACCTGTTCTTATGTAAATTCTGTTCGTCGATGAAATATGATCTCGTTTAAGGACAACCTGGGATTGGATGCGTCCTACGCGTCTGTCATCCCCAACACACCGGCATCATATGGTCGAACTAAACTGAGATTCAACAACATGCCTTCCCGACTGGCCTCGTAGTCGCATTTTATAACCCCACCAAAACCACACTTTCCCCACTGGAGCACGCGCACAAAACTGGCGACACCTTCCCTCCTCCAAACAACTACGTCGGTTGCAACGCTGTTTCCAAAACGGCGTTCTTTTTAAGTTGATCTTGCAAAATTGGGTCATGTTTCCACGCGTCCTGGTGACGCAGTTTCGGCACTTGGTTGCACAGTCAGCGTGTGAAACAAGGCCACACGCAGTCGCAGCTACGATAGTCTTATGATTCTCCGTTTCAGGTGGTAACCGTATTCGCACCAGATCTCGATCATGTATATGTGTGCAGGCTTTGCGTAAACTTCAAGAGGATAAATCAACGCAAAGAAATGCCGAAGTTCCGTGACTTTCATTAATTACAGTAACGTGGTGGACATTAGTCTACCAGCACTGTGGAAGCTAAACTTCGAATAGTAAGCGTGGAAAATGGGACCAACGCTGAAGCAAAAGCGGAATCACGAACGCCTGTATGATGACTTGAGAGCTTAGTTGGATACTTTATTCTGACAGACACACAATTTTGAGTACGGAGTTCTAATGACCAACGTACACGGCGTAAAGCCCTTCTGCGCTTATAGACCAAAGAAATCGAGGTCCCTTGTCAGTCAGACAATAATGCTAATCCTCATTAATTTCTACCTTGGCGTGAACTGCCGTCAGGTTGATCGCACCCCTTATTTATTTCCACGATCGTGACAAGCGATGATCAGATAATACACTCTTACCGCCAGACCACGAAGCAATCACCAGGTCGCAAATCCTCCGAATCTTGCTTTTTCCACTGAGTAAAGTGTTTGACTAACATAGATCCGTTTAGAAACACTGTCTACTAATACAACACGTTCACTTCCATGGTCTGATTACTTCCAAACGAATGTCGACTGTTCTTCTGACCGCACTGATCTAGTTTTTCTCATATTCTCTTAGTTCGTTCAGTACATCACATCAAGTATTGGAGCAATCAGCGGATATATTGTTACCGTGATAGGTATAAAGTGTACGCACGTTACGTTTAATAAGTATTAATAAGTATTCCCAGATAACGCCTCTGTTTTCTTCCTTTCATGATAACTATGTCCGTTATAATTATGTTTGGCTGATTTGATATTCATGTTGGAGGTGCATCACTATACGTCTCTGTTTCTGTCGATTAGGTTTCCATCAAACGCTTTCATTTACTTCTAGTTTGATGGCTCATGTACAAACAGGAGAAATTGAGTGGTTTTATGAAGGCTTTTTAAAGAAAATAAGCCAGTTTTGTTTCATTCATATGGATTCAAACTTAAAATCAACAGGTAACTCAGTTAGAGCATCTTATTCTGAAAACAAGTTGGAATCAAAGAATGTTCTCTCATAGTTCTGACATCGAACAGGGGCGACCCAGATACATTCACAAATAATTAAAATGCATGTGTCATCCAGCCTGCAGCGGTTCTAACGAATGACAGTGGCACCGTTACCAGAGTATGACTATGATCGGTTGGCGATGGATGTGTGTAAGTTAGGCTAGGCCACAGCCTTATTCACTCACCTTATGATCAATATATGAATGACCTCAACAAACTACTACTTCAGGTTTTTGCTTGAACTGTGATGAGACGAACAAAAAAAGCGATCGCCGAAGCAGGAGGAAGTTTCGGTGGAATTTTTAGCATTGTCTTGCGGAAACGTGAGTACGTCACGGTGTAATGAACTCTTTGCACGGCGAGTAACAGCAACGGAACGGGTTACACAAGCATACACTAAGTACATTTGTTATGCAATGGGATAAATCCAGATATATGTACTAACAGAAATTTGAATAAATTTTGCATGCAAAACTCCACAACAACCCAGATGCCTATATAAAATGGGATTTAAAAATTAATACTCATTATCTTCAAGTAACAAGAAAGGATTCGCTAGACCTCTCTAAAAACAGGGTTGAACGCGTTCGTGAAAAGGCAGCCAGAACAACGGGTGAACAGTGTTACCAGTGAGGAGTGAGGCAAACAAACAGCTTCTACTTGGTTAACAACGCTTGCAGTCGTCTGTCGTAAAGTACGGAAACAAAGTGCGCATGTTGTGAACCGAGAAAGCGGATGGCATAGAAGTTGTTTATTTGGGGAAACCAATACACTACTTATGCGTCTCAACGGAACTACGAACAGAAACACACATTTGCACACCACACTCATCTGAGGATGCTCCAGTCGCTTTGGACACCATGTCTCAGTTACGTCATGTAGCAAAAGCCATTCCACTTGATGCTGCCCTCTAATGATCCTTCCCGTATTTCTCCCATATTTGTCCCGCGATCATTTCGATCCATGATGCTACTGAATAGTGGTGTAAGTAGTATGGTGTGACTGTCTATCCCCATTACACATACATCACTTTGAATAGGAATTGATAAGGGCACCTAAATACTCTGCATATATTAATACGATCCCTTGACAAGGGAAGACGAGGAGGAACGTAAAGACCACGAACAGCATGTCGATCACAGACGGAACGCAATGATAGCGCAGTGTGACGCAAAAATCAGGGCGCGAAGTATCGGAACCCAACGTTCGCAATTTTACCTCCTCCCAAACAAGTCAAGAAAAAAATGGCCCTTTAAAGAGCTTTATTTGCCGATCATTCCGAAGGCAAAATAGTGGTGCACAGCAACTGTATAAACAGATTTTGAGTGGCCTCGGGGATGGCTTTGTCAAAGGACCAATCATAGGTGAACACCAAGCTCGAATTTTCAAGAAATCAGCGGGTATTCAAATTCGAAAAATTGAAAAATCAATTTTTTCGGCACTTAAGGTAATTTCTTGAGGAAAAGTGACTTTAAGAGCAATGTGATCTCTGAAGGATAACACGGCTCCGTTTACGTGGCTAGTTATATAATTGACAAGTGTGTCAATTACGCGGAAGTCCTTGAACAAGGAAAACGAGACCATCTGATATTTAAGAAACCAATGAAAAATATAGCATAACAAAGTTTGTTTGTTAACGGGTTACTGTAATTCGTAGTGCAATGAATTCAGCAAACTTGCTTAAAATGCATCCAGCAACAAAAACATCATGTCGGAAACGTGAAACAAAAACAGAAAAGATGAAATTTTGAAAGCCAACTCAACGTGGTTGGTAAACTGTCTCAATTCACTGACTTGACTGAAGTGTTCATCAGGCTGACTAGGATCTGGAGGACTCACGTCACAAGATTTGAGTGGACACAATAAGGTGTTTTTATCTGACGCATTAGTGTTTCTGATATCTAAAGAAAAGTAACTGAAGTGTATCAATGTAGAACACGTGTCAAAAGATATGATTCGGTAACTCGGCTGTTTTACTGATCTGTAAAGAACGCATCAACTAACGGTCTTATAAGAATATTTTGAGAATTTCCAAAACCACGGAAGCTCACGGTGGGCTGAATCTTTCTTAGGTGTCGGAGTAACAGTAACCATTCTTTGCTCATAGGTCGATTGTTCTCTAGCAAATCTATCTGAAAAAGTTGAGATATATAGTGTAGTTAGTGTGGGAGAGGGAAACTGTGCAGGTCGATTTCGGTTAACCGTTGATTACTAACTTAGAAGTTTCGGCTGATGTCGTTTGTAAAACGAGACTTTGCCAAAATTTCCAGAGAACGTCGAAACAAATTTTTAAAATACAAAATCAGCTTAAACGATGACAATAAACCTATCGTATCTTGAATGTGATTTAACCAGGTGTCCAGAACTGTGAATCAGCTATGAATGAATGATACATGAGTTCACTATCTGTATGGCCATTGAAGTGTAACCATGGGGCAAGTAGTTCGGTTAAACTACAACTAGCGCAGGGAAAGCAAGGTTTAGTAAACAGGTTTCCGAAGGTAATATAGTTATAGGTGAGGGACGAAGACTTGCTACGTTCAAGTTGAGCAACATCAACGGATTTTGCACAGCAGTCGATAACTAATGATCATACAAATTGGAAGACTGTATACAGCGAATTAGTGCTGAGAGCAAAATTTGTGCTAATCAAGCAACATAAAACTGCATGCATCAACCAGTTGAACAACCGTGAATTGAAGTGACATGGACCCGATTGTTAGATCCCTAGTTTTAATTTGTTAGCCATCAATAAGTCTACTACATTCGGATGTTAGGTTACACCGAGTGACTAACACGGGTGGTCAATTCAAATTAGTCAACATCTCTATAATACACAAATTCCTTAATGCCCCATGGAATGACTTCATGGCGTCACGTGGATGATTGAAAAGTGACTTCTTTTTCCGAAATTCTTAACTTTATGGCCCAATCCCGGAAAATGAACCGCATAAAATGTGGTAATTTCGTTGAACATAAATGACTGCGCAACACAAGATGCTGCCAGACAACTGATAAGATTAATTGTGCAACAGTTTAAATTGTGACAGTGGTCATAAATATCAACTTTCATATTTAACCTTTAAACGCATTAACGAAAGTAGTATCCTACAGTAGTTATTTATAAACATTCTGAAGTAACTCTTTACCAATCGATCACAAAACTGGCTTGAAGTTTATAGTCCGAGTTGGCTATTTTCACACTTCTTTTGGTGAAAACTTGACATTACTAACTACTTTTGAATAGAAGAGGTTAGAAAGTACCATTCCGCAGCAATGGCAATCTATTGAGGTTTCATTGCTATGGCCCTTGATCTCACAACTGTTCCCTTAGCTCCCCGGAAAAGTTAGGTACGATGTGCTGCTTATATGTGGATATGTGAACGATGTCAAATCGAAGTTTTTCTGGCATCCACATTGAGGAAACCGGTCAACCAGTCACTAGCCAGAGTATGAAGGTACGTTAACCGGTGTGCATTCGCAGTTTAGCACCGGTGATAACATAATCATCCATTAAAGAGGAGTAAAACTATAATCTTACCCTTTGAGGTCGGTTTCAATTGGGTATTTTCGGTACATAGTTTTATGTAATGAATTGACACCACTTATTGTGAGGAAACGGCTGTCCATCTATAGGAGGTAAAAAAGACTTATTTGAACAACTGTTCGTCGATGTAGATGAGTAGCTTAAACATCATCCAGGTATACTTTAAAAACCGCAATTTGTCTCGCAATACCGATCAATCACAGACTGTTGTACATCGGATTAAGTAGACGGAGACATACTAGTTGAAAATCACACTTACTACAAGGCGTAGTCGACTTTAGAACCGACACAAATGATGTCCAATTTTCGTTAAAAGTGGTTTTTGCTGTCAACAAGACGAACTCATTAACTAGCAAGCGCCAGGTATCAGTCGCAACCCTGTATCAACTTACCTTGTTCTGTTCCCGTGGTGAGTCGACAGAAAGACTGCTGTTACATTCGCAGTCCGCCACAGAGAATACTGACTTCTCTGTGTTCAGATGAGTACTTCTCTCAGCCGAATGATGCTCGGAGTAATGAAAGCATAATGAGTGAAAGAGAATGATTCCGAAGTGTATTGGTCAACTACGGTAGTCCATGCTGAACACATGATTACACTCGTGATTTCTCACTTGTCTTACCACTGGATCGTTTATGAGCACATCAAAATTGCATGTAATCTACGCTTAGTCGGTGGTCCAGTACATTAAGCTAACGAATAGATCTTTCTACCGGTTTTATGATCTGTGTCGCCTGAGGCTTAGGACGTTAGAAAAAGTGACAGCGCATCGAGCTTAGCTGCTTGTTCACTGGCGTTATTTAAATGGACTGTCGGCCTATTAATAACGACCAAAGAAGTAATAGGCAGAAGCTACAAACAAGGTGTCTTACGAATGTAGCCTACAGTACAACAAACTGACCACTTGACCATTTCATACGGCTGGTCGGCCGAACGTGCGAAAATGTCTAAATTTTTCAGAAAAGAAAGCGACTATCGAAACCTACCGAATGTTATGATATGGTCTTCAACGCACAGCAGACTTCTGTTAGAATTTCTGCCTCCGCGCAAGTTTATCTTAAAGGCGACCAATTCCTTGAAGTTCAGAATTGCTGTCTCGCTGTAGCATGCGTCAACTTCTCGTGGATCGGCTGATCACTCGGCGCTGGTAGACAGTACAGCTTTGGCTCTTTGCAGTGCTTTGGTGGCTCCGAGTCAACGCACGGGGACGATTTGATTGCTCCCGAAATACCGTTTTTTCCCGTCCCTATGTGGACTGACACTGAATACTGTTGGTACTGGTTTTGCAGCCAACAGACACCGTTCCGGACTAGCTTTTTTTATCTTGGCTGTGTGGGACTTATGACGGACGGTCACTAAGACCAGCACGCTTGTTGTCTACCATCTGCGTTAATAACACCTAAAAACTGGTGCAAAGTTGCAGTGATAAGATATGACCATCAAAATTTCCAGATTACAACCTTTTCTCCTAAATTCTCAGGGTATTCTTTCACCCGTATGCTATGTAATATTGCTTCACTCATAAGTCCCGGTTAGAAGTAGTTCTCGACCGTTGTAAGAACACTGAAAAATGAGGACTCTAACCCACATACACTTTGCCAACTTTGTTTCCCGGATGATTTTGCTGAAAGCACACTAGCCAGGTACCACCCAACGGGAAACCTGCCGCTCTTTGTGTGATTAGTTCAGAGAAGAGTCGTTTCAGAACCATCTACTTCCTGGTTTTTACTTCTGATCCATGGTGGAATAAGGTTTCGGAGAATTAGATCTACCGAAGTGGGTTTATGGCAGCAACGAACGGTCAAGTCCGGTAAGTTCACCGTTCACTGCCTATTAATGACGAACTCTCAGGATTGGTGAATCAACTGAAGCCGCCTCACCTTCTGGTTCGAACGATGACGGTGGTCTGTTAACAGTACAGAGCTGAACACGGACAGAGAGTGTATGAAGTGAGCTTGTTTTTGCACAATACAGTGCTTGTATCTCTCCAGCCTGCACATCACTGTTGCTAATAATGTTGGACAATAAGTAAAGGCTTCATTGCCCAAATCACTTCGTCGTACCCTAAATCCAAAACTTGGAAGTTGATAACAGCCGTTACTTATAATTATCAAGCTGAGCTGCGACTACCTTAGTGTGTGCACGTTACAGCCGTGCCTAATGAGAATGTGTTGAGTTCTAGCCTAGCCAACGATACAGCTAACGCCCCACCAAGAGTGGAACTTGAGTATGTGCTTCTTTCGAAAAAGGCTAGTTGAAAAGTCTATGGGAATGCGAAAGCTGCGTACAAGTGTGAACGATTTCCAGTTTACTTTAACCAAATCATCTGCTGTAAGCCAGTAAAGCTAACATTATTGATTGTACTTACTAACGGAAGTTGAGTAGAGCTCGCTTGATGTAATCATGTGCAAACATCGCCGCACGGAAACGCTCACAAGGCACGTCAGTGTATTGGCAGCCGTGTCAGACGACCAGAGCAGCAGACAGGCGATACACATATGCACACCGCACCAGGTCAAGCCCAGGTGTCTAGCTGAGGTTTTAGTTACGGTAATTCGATCGCTCCTAGTGTGAGGTCATTTTTGCATCGTTCAGCGCGATGGCCTCGCGATAACGTCGACCGGAGTCCAACTAACGGTTTTGGCATGGTACTGCTAAAGACCTAGCATTACAGAACTTTAATCTAGTGCTTCGTTTCGCAAATCACTAAATGAAAAGTCCATCTGAATGCAATGTTTGTGTTCACCCGTTGATAGTATTTAGGTCGTGAAAAACAGTCGTCAGATAATGAAATAGCCTGTGTGTAGTGTGGAAACGAGACACTGTCCAGGTAGCACGCTTATCTCAGAATTCATGCACGCCCGTTTATTGACAGGATTGTCCTCTCACTGTGCGATAACATTTCCAGTCAAACATCCTGTGCATTACTACGTGGCTTCAGCTGAAAATTTGATGATGTTTATTGCAGACTTCCACTTCCCACATCCAACCAGGTTAGTCCATTCCTCTCAAAGATGATTTGATCGATTTAGCGCGATTTCTATTATTCGTCGACTATGGGCCTTGCACATAATCCATGGGTGTATTATGACATTCCAGTGAATCACTCCAGTGAAGCGTGTCAATTGGCTGGGACCCCATGAAATAGACGAATCAGGTAAGATGACTACTTAAACAGGTGGCGAAGTCACCGAAAGCTGATTTATGTGCCTACGTGTGTTCATCATTGTCTTTTGGACTAGGTGAAGTCAAACGAACCGAGACGACCTGTCGGGAATAACAAAATAAGCAAATAAGGGGTATACTGCCGATGCACGAAATCGACGTGCGAGCGAACGAGCTATCGTGCAATGAAAGAACGGCAATACAACGGAATTGCAAGCGGGCGAGCAGCGTGAGTCGTACGTTCGGTTGTCCTCGGTACCTGTCGATATTTCTACTATAGTTCAGGCAAATGCTCATGCACATGCGGAGGTTCGTATCAAAAAGGGTGCATATGAGAGTCAAGACTTTAAACACATGGGGTCGCTAAGACGTATGCCTTTTGAACGAGAAAGTTGATTTCATTGGGGGTTCTTTGCGACGCTTTGTTCACTCAAATTGATTAGTTGGTCAATAGCTCTTGGACTTAAAACATCAGTCATCGATAGCCATTCACACTTGACTTTACCTAGAAGGTTCTGTAATTTTAAGCGATACTGCAATGACAAATGGAATCTTCCAACTTCTGTTCTTCTAACGTTTAAGGATTATACCCGTTGAGAGATCTAAGCTATCTTTGAATGTGACCGTCTGCTATTAGTTGACCTCCGCCTTTCGTGTTATCCCATGGAATGGGACATTGACGAAACTGTCAGTTAAAATATTCAATAGACTTGTGTGTGAAGCGCCTTATTGCAACAATGAGAGCAGCGAATTTGTCAAAAAGGTGTTGAACCTTCTACCGGTGTTCTGGTGCAGTGACGACTTACCGTGCGCACGTGTTGACTGAACAGACTGCACCTTCTGCCTTAGTCTGGATGGTTACCGTGGGTTTATAGGACAGTGCCCAATGGACTGAGAAACGAACTGCTTTCATCTAAAAATTGTTGTAGCTGATAACTACTGCGAAATAACGGGATTGATTCACAACCAGTTATGAAGTTGGAAAACAAATCTACATGTTGGTTAGGCACAATATAGAAGCAATTTCGATAGGAATTATTGATGAGTAGTCGGGGATTTGGTTTATTTTCAAGTTGACCATCACTCACATTTGAAGATACGAATTATATAAAAATTTAGAGTTAACTGACATTACACAGAGGTACTCCAGTATTAGAAACAGTCTGACAAGAGTGAAGAGAAGCCAATCGTTTGGCCAGCTCGTCAGACACACTCGAAAACCACATATGTTCGGTTGAGCCCTGTTAAGACGTTGTTACGTTTTACCGGATGGAGAGAAAATGACACGGTGCCACTCTTTTCCTTGTCCGAAGCAGTTATCAGATGTTCTAGGTACTTGGAGCTCGATCTTTACGTTTGACACGTGCATATGTAGGTGATAAATGGGTTAACATGTATATAACCCTTACAAAAAGATGTATAAGGTGCGCCGCCTAGCCATAACTGTCTGACAAAATAGCACTGCGAACAGTTCGGGTACCTGGCCTGTATTGCAAGGATACACAAACTGCCATACACGTCGAGCGTTGGTAAAAAAAACTACCAAGGAGAATACAGGAATATTAATGATGATGCCATATTTCAGGTAGCAAACGCCTGCCTCCTCGTCCGTATTCCCATCAAACTAGACCGGTTTCAGTAGTCCGGTTCACCCCGCGTTCACTTCTAGCCACCGAGAATATTACAGCATTTTTCTTGATAACCCCATCCACAACGATAGTAACGACGATAACAACTGTGAACAGCCAAACCAGAGAAAGCAGGGTAGCAAGTACGGTCGTCAACCAACTCTCTGTTTTGGACAAGCCAGTAATTGCTCTCACTTCCGATTGGTTTCGATAACGTTAAATCAACTTACGCAAATCAACTTACTTGTCACCTTCATACATTCAGTTGGATCAACCCTGTGTTTGGTTCTAGGACCGTCACGCTGACGCAAACTAACCGGCTGAGTTATGTTCACTTCGACTGTCAGCACTTTCCAATAACCTATTCAATCGATCGAGTTAGCTAAGCATTAGAAAGACGAATTAGCCATTTTGACATTTTTTATCTGTTACACTCAAATGGATTTTTTCACAGCAGCCTAAGCTCCAAATTTCGTTGTCTTTTTCTGAAAGAGTGAGGTCAACATTTCCTTTAGTTTTGGTTAAAAGCGGTCTGTTGGTGAACACACCAAGACGCACTGTGCTCGCTTTCCCCTCAAGACGGCATTAGTCTAAACGACCCTCTTCTCTTTTGAGTGTGTTTTCGGTTCTTACTGCTCCACCTAGACGTGGACAGCTGAGCGAAACGGTAAGCTGGCGACAGAGACAGGTGTAGGAATCATCCGTTAAATAAATTGTGAACCACACAAGTCACTTTGCGGCATCCACAAGTTACACGATTTTTAGTTCCTTATTCCGAGTTGTTAAAACTTAAAAAATGATAGTTAAAGATCGGAGGGAAGTTGGTGGGTACCATCTGCCTACGTTCGTTGTGAACACTGCGGTGATGATTGAGCAAGTGACAAAGTTAAGGATTAGTAATCGTTGGTTTGGACTACTACAAGTTCTACGAGTAACGTGGTTACGAAACGATTTTCGAGTGACATGAAATAACGACCATCAGACAGGACGCCGAAGTGGTACCAGTCCACTTATATGTCCATCAACAGATTGCCTACATGCAATATTAGTCACAAGTTTATCGCCCATACTAAATGAGTAGTCAGCTATAAACCTTTAGTCTCGACAATCACCTCTTTACTGACGTGCTAAACAACGATATGTCTATATAGCATGGCTTAACACTCCTGAGGAAGGCCACCCGAGGTGGTTGAAACGTAGATTATTACAACTTGCTCGTAAGGTTGTGTTATTCCCAATATGTTTATCAATGACTTAACTTGGTTGTGTACGCTGCAGTTCTGCGGGGTGTTTTTCTTGCACGGACTTATTTTGGTTGCAAGTTTCATGTTTTGTTAACCGGCAGTTACTGATAAGTAGGATACAGTTTTGATTCATCTAAATCAAATATCACTCAGAACGGATCGCATGTGTCGAATTTCCATACGCTAATCGGTCTGCCTCTTCCGAAAAAACCACTACATCAAAGTTTCGGTTTTGCTGGAGCTTACCTGTAGTGCACAAGCTTGATGGGCTCCGACAGGAGCGAAACTCAAGTAAAGTGCTTCTCTGGAAAGAGGATGACTGGAAATTTCATGAAAATGCGACAACTCAGATCAGTTGTGAATGGTGTTTAATTTAAACTGAGCAATTCATACTAATCATATGTCGCTCATCTGCAGCTTGATATGAATAAACATTTGATGTTCCGTTCTGTCATTCACGATACAAGTTTACAGTAGAACTGAAAACAGTGGATCGTTACAGATTACATAATGGTCGTCCAATGGATGTTGACTGGAGTGGTTCCCGTGACTGTCACTCAGAATCCACGCCAAGTACTTAAACACTAATAACAGGGTATGCTCAGCAGGTCACGCTGAAACGTTGTCTGAATAAAACGCTTATCGAAACAAGGCATACATAGACAACCCTGCATAAATCAATATTTGGTTTCATTTATGATTAAGGTGTATCCTGGACAGACCGGTAGTGCGTCAATCTGACGATTTGGATTTATTAAACCTGTAACGACCGGAAAGTCTGACGAACTTGGTACGCTATCGCGTACACATAGTTTAGCTGGTCACAAGAGACTACATAACCCATGTTCAATAAGGTGAAATCACACTTGTGCATCGGTGCGTTAATAACTCTATTTAGTAACGAGCCTAACAGAACGCAAGGTTTTGATTCGCAACGTGAAGGAAAGCCGGTTCGACACCCCATCCAGACTATCTCCACCTGGTGAGTCCAGACAAGGATGGAAACGGTTGTGGAGTGTCGATTTGAGGGTAGGCATCGAGGAGCATCACAATTCACAATCAGCTTCGGCAAACCGAGGGCATTTAACCTACTGGAAAGTGCGAAAATTGTATAAAGAAAGATACCGATTAACCAGTTATCTCGACGCCTTCACTACGAGCTACGCAAGAGGAGTGAAGCAAAAGGCCTGAGTAAAAATCACACGAAAGAAAGACTCGTTCCTGAAGTTATCTTTCAAAAGAAACAGTTCTCGTTGCATTTAGGCACACAACACCTGGAGGCGGTAATTGAGGAGACCTGCAACGACGTAGAACTGATTGCACTGACTGATGCTATGAAACTTCTTTCGCCATCAGTAGAAAGAGGCATTCTCAAAGTTCCCATTTATCATGTACTTCATATTTTTATTCGCTGCTATGGTACAACATTCTTACGCAGAACTGACAAAGGTTTTCAAACAAGGGTACATGTACGCATTCTTACACTGTTTGCCAATCGTACGTCGACGGATATTTGAACAAAATCACTTCAGTCGACCGGCAAATAGCAGTTGATTTTGAGTAATGTGAACTGCGCATCACTCACAGCTCACAATAGCCTTTGCATTTTCACGGACTTCTGGTCACTCAGTTTGTAACAGAGATTTTAGACTCGAGTTTCGAAATTTGATAAAGTCGTTATTGCATATCCCTGTCTGCTGATCTAATTTCATCGTTATTGCTTAAATGTAGTGCAGACACGGGAATATTCGGTCGTTGTTGGTATTCATACGACATATTCAGAAGCAACACGTTCTTCGAGTCACAAGTTTGCAGATAGATTAATACAAGTCATTCTGTATCTGCCACGTGTTAACGGGATACCGTGGTCCCAGTATTTCGACCATGATCACACTTCCGTCTAGTTAAACCTGTCTCGCACTGTTCCTTTCGCCTGCAGTCCACTCCCAACTCCAAGACGTTTGCTTTCAATCTGTGTGCGACGACGTATTAGCTAATCTATTGCTCTGCTTCGGTCTTGTATGATCCAAAATCTCGCATAATTTGACCTACCCACTCAGTCACTCTCTTGTAGATCGTTTTGTTCAGCGCTCGATTGTACTTCCAGTAATTTATTGTTATGCACCGAAGTTTGTCACCGGCTGTGTTTGCATGTGTGCGCGACCCTAGGGTGTGCTCCAACAGGTCGCCTCATGCTAGTAGTTGGCTGTCATTCACATCTACTAGTCACCTGTGTCGTTGCACAGATGTCAGTGGTATGAATCGGGGTGTCAACATTAGAGGTTTGTATACATTGTGGCCTCCATTAATTAGTGTTTGTGCACGTAGATTTTTGACTCTTTTTTGTTGAGATTGCCTTCTGCAATCGTTCCTCTACGAATCACACAATCACTGGACGACGGTTGGTAGAGGATAGAAAGATTGCTTTGTATCCCTATTGAATATGCGTGTGATGAACACATCGTGGAAATTATGAAACGAGTCAAAAGGAAGGGGACTGACAAATATTTTGAAACCGGTTCCCAACTATTCTGAAACAATGAGAATTAAGCAATTGAAATCAAATAGAATATCGTCAACAGCCTTGACAAACATGTCACGAACGTGTACGGTATAACTCACATCAGAACTGAAAGGTGAGCATTATCGGTCGGTTTAAAGTTCAGTACTCCGTTAGGTAAGGGAAGTCTCATTCATACGGAGATGCAGACTGAATACTTCTGTGATCGACTAAACTGTCCGGAACGAACAGGCTCCATATGCTTTTAAGCCAGGCTTTTCGATTTAGCTAGTCAACATTACTGAACGCCAACCGCTCTGTCCTACCTACTCTCGAAAGCCCATGTGAACTTGTTGCAAAAACTCGAAACTATGACCTTTCAAAAACTCACAAGGTGGGCGCTTCACTGGGGTCCGTACCAACTATGGTCAAGTCCCTTATCATAAACTTACTCGATAGGTGGTTGAGATGTTGGAATTATAACGCTCTGGACTCACTACATTTGGCTTCAAGGAGAAATTTCATTTCAATGAACTCCTCTCGGATAACAAAGTTGCACACAATACAATGTCCTCTTCTGATGTTATACAATTACTTACAAATAATCCCATTAATGAATCGCTTAGTATTACTTATCACTATATACCCGCACATAATCCACAGCTTAGAATTCCTCTGGAAGAGCTAAATTAATTACTCTCTTTGTGTTCGTAACGTACAATTTTTGTGATGGACAGCTCACTAGGGCTTGTGTTAGCGGATTTGGTCATGGGCTGTTTAGAGCGACAGGAGTTGCATAAAATACAATAATCCACGTTATGTAGAGAGTATGTGGACGATATACTTCTTGTCACTGCATTCAAAGATGAAATGCTTCAACTACATCCATAGTTGAATTCCCTTCACGGAAACAATAAATTCGCGTTGGAAAGTGAGATTAACAAACAGATGTCTCTACTGAATGTTCTATTGAATAGAAGAACAGACAGCTCGTTAGCCAGCAGTTATACACCGCAAAAACAGTACCTTCAGTAATTTCAATTTAAAAGCTTCTCGCTCATGTTTTACAAAAGTCTATTTGTACCCACAATATACAATAGAACGCATCGAACTGCTACATCTGATAATGGTTTAGCGACTATTTCAAGCAACATTGTTGGACACTGTTTACCCTACTCGTCTTATTGATAAATATGGTGAACCGGTTGTGACAAGACCTGTTACGATAACCGTAACTCAAAAAAATGTTTATCTCTCTTTATCTTTCCGAGAGGACAACATTTCCGATTTCGTCTGACGCAGACTCACCTCAGCCGTCAAGCGTAAGTCAGTCGCGGCAAAACCCGTGCCTATTGGAGAGCCGACGTTGATAGCATCATCATTAAGGAAGGACCCAATAACTCTGGTCGCCAACATCAACGTGATCTATAATTTTACATGTGGAAGCACATTCGTTGGCCTTACGTCCAGGCAACTGGGAACACGGATCAATAAACATATTCCCAGACGGCTGACTGATTCGGTAAACGGGATCTTACGTAGCGTAATCATTAAACACCTGAAGGAAACTGGATATAACTGGAACCTTCAAACAAATGTACCGCTCAAGACTGTGCAACAGTTTGAAACTTACACAGGCTGTGACAATGCCTCGGACTAGCTCTGTTCCTTGTGTGCAGAAACAAATGATAATCTTTCTTCGTTCACCTTGATAACTCCTACCTTCTTTTGTTGTGTCTTCATCCACTCTTTTCCGCATTTACTTACGTTCTAATTGGACATTACTGTAAGAGTCCAACGTGATCTCCATCTTTCTAGTTTTCAGCATCCAAATCACTGTGGCTATCAACTTTCAGCCGTATTCTTTAGATTTCCACGTTAGTATGAACACTGTTAGCAATGACATCGTGTTACTGCGTTTAGAACGCTACTGATTTGCCAGACGTACTGTCTCATTGAAATGGATCTTTCATTAAGACAAACAGTCGGCCATTCGAGTCCTGTTGAGAAGTAAGCTTGAGCAGCAAAATATGAAAACCATTCACAACTCCGGACATGCAATTCTGATGAGTATAAATAATATGGCTTTAGGTTATCAAGCGTTCAGTATACTAAACACTTGGTAAGATATAACCAAATTATTTAGACTCGTCAGAATAACGTTAATTAATGATTTAGGTCAAACCGAAGGTTACCACCAATGCAACCGAAACACAAGACAAGGTGCCGTGAATAGAACTGGGTTATTTTGGATTACAAGCACATTTACAGGTGGTATTAAGTGAAATAACTAATAAGGGAAAGCCAAGTAACATTGTGCCAATGAAATTACGATTTCCAGCAGCATGAGTTACGAAAGGCTTACAGGGTTGACAACTGAACGTATGACATCTGGCAGCCAGAAAATCCTTGGTTGTACCCGCAACTTTTGGCTAGTGAATCAGAACTAGAGATTGCTAGGGTCGTCGAACATTCTTTCCAGAGACTTAAAGTACCCTAACTTTACTTCCATGGGGGATCTTCGTCGGTCAGGCTCCAACACAAAATAGATTTGTGAGTTAAAGTGGAGGGGTCTAGATAGAGTCATCCGGATGATCTACACATCAACTCGTCTGCATGACCATCTTCTGCTATTTTGGTCAAAGTGCTGTAATCCAACACTGCTTGGAATAGAGTTTGGTTCAGATGACGCTGATATACGCAAGTATCGCAATGATCTGCAAACCGAGCATCGGACTGGCCAAGACTACAGAGTGGTAATCATAGTAGCTGAAAGAAAATCGTTGCTTTGGATGACTGTTGCACCACTGGAGTCAATGCAGCGCGCAGACGATCTCAGACATTGCAACTGAGACGGATTCTTTGGGATTTCCTTGACTGAAGCGTGCGTCACAGATAGCTGTCGGATTAGATGACCATTCAGAAATGTAAAACAAACTTTTCCGTGATGAATTTGAAAGGTGACGTCAGAAACTCTACGCTGCACGGTTTATGTGAGGCCACTCATCTTGGTAGGACCGGCTGCCAGTTGCAGACCAGAATTCGTGTTCATATGCCGTGTTGAATCAAACTCCAGATTATACAACCGATCGGTGTTTAGTGGTTCAAAACAGTTTCAGACTACCCTAAGTGAATGC
>QNGE01003037.1:0-95581 GCA_008508345.1 Paragonimus westermani | reverse complement strand
TTCAATAACAACAACCGTAATATATGGAAACTCCACAGTTTTATTACGTCAATCTTTTGCTGTTTTTAGTCTGAAAATTCCCCATGTATATTTTTACAGATTTAACTGAATGCATACAACTTCCTTGGGATAGAACAAGAATAGGTGATGTCTCATGCACAGTGTGTACAATGAATGGAAATCCCGCTGAAGCTGCCGATAAGTGGAAGTATGTTAAAACGCCCTTCAACTTCGAAACCTTCATAATTGATTGAGAAACCAGTAAGTTATTAAAGAATGAATCAGATGAGTGTTGGGCGAACAAGGTTCGACATATGTTCACCTTTTGTTAGCCGGTTTTCCAAAGAAAAAAGCCACTTTTTTTCCAGAATAAGGAGAAGACCTTATTTAACTACCCAGTAAGTTTCAAAGAAGGTACTTCAGTTTAAAGTGAATACTGTTTTATCGGCCTTGATGACACTTTTGCAATGACAGTAAATCGTGTAAGGTCCAGTTTGTGAGTGGAACAATTGAATAACACAGCCGTGACTATTGTCTGTTTTATCCACACTGAAAAGACTTATCACCAATCAAACCACAGCTTCATTTTATTATCAATCATGTTTTCATCAAAAGTTTTTCAACATTTAATCTGAAGAAATGAAATCGTACAACCAGGAGATGCTATACAATTCAAATGTGTATTGGCATTCTCGAGACATAGGTTTAGTGTGACCGTATGAATTGCAAAACCAAATTGAGGAATATTCTATGGAAACAATGGAAGATAGACAGAATTTATCAAGAACAGGAAACCGCCACAGAAATCAGTGTATCACTATTTGATGATGAACTAAGTTTTATAAATGGCGGATAACGTGAGAATTATTGGTGACGTTCTTGAAAACATCTCTTTCGAAGGCAATGTAACATTTCAGACATAGAAAATGTTATGAGATCGGACCACTGCATTCCCATTGTTGAGCGTAAATTTCAGAAACACCCCTGAACAGCTGCTAGTCGAATTAGAATTCATTTGTCAAGAACACTGAAAGAATTTGCTATATCCAATGAATCGGTGCATATCAATGACCGATGATCTGTACGCTACAATTGACATAACTGTTTATGAATAATAAATGATTTGAAAAGATTGTTAAAAAATAATCATCAAACAATGTTTGGTTTGCTACCGTGTACAAGATTTTAGACTTCGCTGTATTATAAGCTAGTCCGCAGATGAAAGTTGTACTGCCACTTTCTATAACGTATACCTTCACAAACTAGGATTTTCCAGTCCAATTGCAATCAACATGGTACATACTCTCTCGTTGCAGATAACATAAGAGTACAGTTCGACAAAGGTTTACTGAAAACTGGTTTTTAGTGAACACATAAGAGTTGAATATTTGTATGGAGAATATTGCTTTTTACTGGTATCGTACGTTTAGCAAAATTTGGTATTAATCTTTCTGATATATTAAACGCCTTGATTCTCAGGGTAAATCTTTGCTAACAGTTCAGATTGTGGATGAAAGTTGTTTGCAACCGCTGGTCTAGTGTTAATATCTTCTTGCTCTCTACACTCCCGGTGGAATGTCACACTAGGGTAGATTCTGACGTCCGTGCGCCGTAGATCAACAGTAGCAACTGCTTGGCATGCAATCGATACTTGGTAACAAGTGGTGTCACTGATAGACGCGCGCTTAATCGTGTGAATACCAGTCTGAAGGTGTCCTTGGGTCACAAAAAAGACAAGCGAACAGTGCAATCATGAGAACGGTATAAAAGAAATCGAACGAGAGTCACAAAGCGAGATGAATGGATGCTCACTTTAGGTACACAGAGCTTGACGTTAATCAATCTTTGTGTTTGCTCAGGTAAACTTGTTATATCCAAGACTCACTACAACTTGTAATATGCACCTGAGTGGAAAGAAGAATCTCAGGTCCTTCCGGGGGAAGCTTGGTGAGAAACATTGGGTAAGACCTTTACTGCAAGATCTAACTGGTTAGTAACAGGGTCACTCTGTAACCCCAGACAACACCTCCGACTGATCCGTATCACCCTTTAAATTCGCACCGCCAGGCCACTTGAAAAGGTGGTCAGAATTTATTTACACTAGTGTTACCCTTTGGGCAAAAGACCCTTCAGAGAGTGGTATACGGTCACAATTCCGTACTTCGATACTGAACTCACGGTGTGCATCGTTGAGCAAACTTTATCTCATTTCAACCAATGTTTGCACTATGGTGTACCAAGCAATTCATAACAGTCTCATCAAGCGCAGGATCTGCGGTAATATTTCACTCCATGGACTCTTTGAAAGTAAGGAGTTAACACGCCGGTTATTATGCCCCTTTCCAAGGTGACTGAGCACGATCCTTATTGTCCACTCAGCGCGTTCCCACGCCACTCACATGCTCAAGTTTATGAACCGGAATTCCACTCCACAACACAGCGAAGTTCACATTTAAGCATCATGTGCACTTTTACCGGGTTTTGTGCGCGCGGTTTACGCTTGCCATCTCTCGCCCGTTGAGTGATGACCCGTTCGGTCGTCTGTTTTGTCCGCAATCCACTCACTGTGGGCTTTGACCATATCTCATCACCGAGATATCTCACTGTGTTGGACCAAGCGTTTCTCCGTCCTGGTCAAGCATCACAATTCCACTTTCTACACAAATCTTGATAACCGGATAGTAGAAAGTAGTTCATACCCACTAGGATACCCGAATACGTTGGTCTATTCTCTGCGCTGTCTTCCAGCGATATATGAGTGATCTGTCATTATCATTTGTCATCACTGCATTGCTCAACTTCTCTCTAATCGCCTTACGGTGCTCCAAACGTGGTGTCTTGTCGGACTTACTCGTGATAGATTTGTACGTTCGGGTATAAGTTGGATAGGTCGGGAAATCGACAATATCTAGCGAGGATCGCTCAAACGGTCTATTCAGAGAAGAGGCTGCCGTACTGAAAAGCTGTAGCAGCTTGAGGGTGATGACCCTGTACTTTCATATCCGGTTCCTGCTGGATGCGTGGTGGGTTACACATACACGTATATTTTTGCCTAAGGGTGTGCGCTGCTGTTGACTGAAACAAGGACGAGAAGTTAGTCGTGTGGTGTGAACCAAAATAAGACCACGGGCATTTTCACTATACATGAACAAGTGATTGATTTTAAACAACAATACAATGGTGTGAAGAAAGAGTTCGTGAACCACAAGACGTAAAGGGTGGAAGATATAATGACCAACAATCATGTGGCTCCTCCAGATACCACAACTGCAATCGTCTTCTCTCGCTTGTCCACTCTGTACGGATGCTTCTGTGTACGTCAACCTTGAAAAGCCTGGTACGAACTCAGTGCCATTTTTCTCAGTCGTACAACTAATTACACGCACGGAGTGATTGCTATTACCCCAACGACAAATCTTTAACTCTTTTTTTCAAGGTCGTTCCAGTTACACTTTTTCCAGTGTCGCTTAAAACACTCGAAGGTTCTGAACGTTTTTCGTTTGGCGTCCTTTTGAGTGTCGCCGAGTGGGCTGGAACCCATATTGTGTTTTTTCTATATCTCCTGTTGGTTGCTACCGTTGATCCCAAACTAGAAAAGAGCTAACTCCTTATCATGTTTCCGAACATTGTTGAAAATATAATGCTTGTTTCCAACCCTACTGAGTTCCTATAGTTCGGTGCCTGTTAGGACCATATTTTGATTATTCTTCAGGATAACCGCTGAAAACTGTTGTGGGCGAGGGTCAAGCGCACACTCATGTGTTCACTACAGAAACTGGCCATCGTAGGTGATAGCAAACGGAAACAGCTTGTTTATGAGTGACCAAAATAGAAGTTATTCCTGATAAAGACGTGCGAAACCAGCGATACATAAATGTTGTATGAAAGAAATCATGGTAATCTTCCGATGCGTAATTTGGTGCTAGGATGCACTCTGATCCGTCAAAACGCACATCGAAATTTGATTTTTTTTCCACACGTTCTAATCCCCGGTATGCCAGGTGCATAATATAAAAAGCCCAAGTAGCCAGAATAGTAGCTGCAACTTAAAAGTTTCCCTTGTGTGTAGCGTAAGACAAGCATGTCGAGTACGCTTTTCGCGAAGCATCGAGATTATGTACAGAGCAAGCCCTATCACCAAGATTAAACAAACAAACGGATCACGTGACAAAGGAGGTCAAGTGCAAATTACTAGAAAATATCCGTCTTACTCCCCTCAGAATGCACTTGACAGAAGTGACCAAGAGAACAGTTTATCGTTGTTGTACAATGTACCGTGTGTAGTACGACACGAATAAAAAGCGAGGAAACTAAAGGGCAGTTCTCAATGCCAAGGAGACCCACGACTGAAAAAAACGATGACTGTAAACATGCACTGTACTGAACGTATCAACAACTATCGAGGAATGTAAATACAGATCAGTCGTGCAAAGTGGTATGTGTGTTCATGATTATGTAGTTCCACGCATATTTCGAACATTTCCAGAAGCAAGTGTCCCTTATGATCACAACAACTGAAACCCACATTTCCGTGTGGTTGTTTCTCAACGGTAGCAAAAAGCCAGATAGGCCTCGTATCCGCAAGGTCATGAATATTGACAACGCACTAAAAATCAGGTCCACCGTTCAGACTACATTCAACCATTCTAAGCTGATCATATTTCATTATTTTGTACTCGCTTATATGCAGAATGATCTATGTGGGAAGGACGGACCGATAACTAGCTGATCGCATCGAGGAGATTGTGCCAAAGTGGTCACACATACCGTTTGTCTTGAAGCTGACCAGTGGAAAGCAGTCGTTTGGTGTGATACAACCGATCCTGAAAGGATAGCGTGTCAGATTATAAAACCTTGTTTGTGATTTTTGTAATAGTCAGAGAATGATCTCTCACTTCTTTGTAATCTTGACAATTAGACAACATACTATTCACAATGAACTCATCATAACGCTATGGTCACACTGGTATCTGTGCCACGTAGCCTTCAACCCCAGTGGCCCGTCGAAACAATGAATCCACAAATACTGCTCTGTAGATTGAGTGTTCATTTGTTTAAACCTACGTGGTCAGCTGCAATCAGAATGTGCCAGTTGTTGCCACAGAGAAAAGCACAAGACTTATCAGTTATACGTGTTGTTCAAACTTGCAAAATGTTTTACTCACTCTATTGTTCACTAAATGATTTAGAGGACAAATGCCAAGAAATGTTAACAACAAACGGTCAACTGATAATCCAGTTTGTCACGGAAACTTCATACCAAATTAAAACAAATAAATCCGTTTGTTTACAAGCGAATTAAATGTGTTGGCTGAACTGAAGATTCTGTTACATAGTTGAATTACTAGCGGTTTTCGTATCAGTAAAATTTTCAGCAAAACCTCTGGTCAGTAGTTATGGTTCTATTTAAAGAAGAGGTCAAAATGAATGCAAAAATCAAATGGGTACCGAATACCATACGATTACAAGGCAAATGCTGTATATAAAGTACAAAAGTGTCAGAACATGGCCGTAACTGAGGTTCAATGTTCGCGTGGATCAGAATAGTATAAAACACGAAGTTGAACACAATCGGAAGGGACATCAAACAAAGGACTAACGAGGACAGTGTTTCGCGGCATTTCAATGCCAATTTGCACAGATTAAATGACACATTTGCTACCAGGTCGTTGATATTTGACAAATGATAGTCTACTCGGAAATGACCAGGAAAAGCTAAACGTATTTACTGATTACATCTGTGAGGGGATTACTTAGAACGGATAACTTCCGTCACTTGTCCGATGCTGATAACTGACTAAAATTTAGAGAACATTTCCGTCAATCTGCTCAAACGGAATAACTACTGGGATGGTAGTCTGTTGTACTGTATCTCAAATGAAAGCCTGGAGTCTGAAAATAATGAACATATATTGAGAAATGAATAACGGAAAAGACATTCGCAAATTAGGAATCAGAGTTTATTTGACAAACAAATCACCATATGCCAATAACATTTTGACCGTTTACTCTCTTGATACAAACAACGTTGTCGCTTACTTTAACAAATCGGTTGAATTGATAAACAACATGTGCATTTTGCGAACAAACATTTTGTATTAACAGTGTTTGGGTTGAACAAACGAAAACTCATGCGAAATAGGCAATGTGATTTTTTTTATACAAAACCCTGTGTGATCATAGCTAGAATCGGCTGTTTGATGTTCAGTACGTCCGGAGAGGAAAAAAAACAGCAAAATTCCACCATGATCGACCGTCTGGGTTTCATGAAACTGTACAGAAAGTGTTGGAAAACATAACAAACCAGAAACAGAAAAAGAAAGCGGCTGGGTTGGGTAAGAAAATTTGCTTGGATCACAAATGAAGAGAATACACACCCGTTACATGTCTTTGTTGTGTGCGTGTGTTCGTACTTCTGTTATGTTTATCTACTCACAAACAATACGTACACAAGATATCAATAACAAGAACAAGGACTGAATCGTTCTTGACGAAACAATTTCCGCTATTGGTTGAGACAGACTGTGCCGTTGAAAAATCAGATTTATTGTATAGATAAAAGCGTGTAGAAATGGTGCGATAAGAGTAGAACTCGCAATAACTATGAAAACGTTTAAGTAAAAAAATGTGTACATGCGTAATAATAACTGATTGGATGTGTAAGCTCTTCTGAATATATGTGTGGCACACTCCAGTCTGACTCGATACGGCTATTCAATAGCAGGGATAGAAATTTAAAAAAAACAGCTCCGTTATGAATGGAGTACAAATAGATATGCGTATGTATATATTTATAAAATATTTGTGGTAAAATAGTTCGATTCCTAGCAGAGGTTCTGAACAGGGAGGCATCACATTATGCCACACTCCACTTACACTTCGATTTCCTTTAAACACTAAGTATGAACGGGGTGTGTGCTTGTTTTTATCACTCAAATGGGGCCATTTATCGCAGAACAAACACATTACTGTCCCGTTTTAAGTGCAGTCCGGACAACGGGGACTGATCTGAAAGTGAACGTCCAATGGTAACCAACCCGGTCTTACCAGACAAAGTGGATGGTTCGCTGTTAGCCTTATGTTCACACGTGGCATGTGTGTAAATCGGATAGAATAATGGCAGACGTGAATCGCGACTTTTCAATATTGTTTCCCCTCTCAAGTTTAGGTCGGCTTTTCGGTGTGTAAATGTGGTGTGTTTTGTGGTTTGTGAGTCTGGGAGATCCGGTGTCAATGGTCGAACAGAGGCCTCAGCAGACCGACACGAAAATTTAGGGACATATCGATCATCAGACGTTGATAGCGAATCATCCTCATCGTCGCCATCATCTGCTTTGTCAAGCAAGTCATGAGGAGACGGACTCAAAGAAGGGCAATTCTCATGATAAGACAGGGGTGATGTCAAGACGGACCGGGATCGTTTCAATGTGGACCATGGACTGATATCAGTAGAAGCTCGTTTTCTCAACCCCCATAAACTGTTCGAATGCTCCACTGAATCTACTTTTACTGAGGTTTCTGCGAGCGTCTGAGATTTGCCGTCAGAAAAGTTATGTCCTTCCACTGCAGATGAGGCGGACTTCACATCGATACTGCCATCCAAGTCTCTGTTTCCTGTAGTCAGTGGCTGCACCTGACTCAAAGAGGAATCTAGGCTATAGGTTGAACCACTGAAAAACCCGGATGTGGTTCCCGACACGGGAGTTATGGCGAAATTGGCTGACCCCTCACCGGGAGCAGGAGACGGTGAGGAGGAGCTGGACAATCCCCAATTCATTATGGACTTGGACCCTTGTCTTGTGTGACCCATACGGAGATCAGTGTGAGACTTTTCCTTTATTTCAAGCCTCTCATTGCTTTTGAATGAATCTTCATCGTCTAGATCCATTGTTTCATCATCAGTTTGATTAGCTGGGAAGGGGGAAGTTGCAGAATCTTTTAACGTTACACCGAGGCACTCCTCAGGAATATCACATTTCCATGGATTATTATATAAGCCAGAAGTCAGTTTATCTGAAGTGTGGACAAACATAGGAGATGGTGAAGAACTACCCTTTTGTAGCACGAAATCCGCACGTTCTCCAACATTCTAAAATAAAATAAAAATGTCAGGTTAGCAAGTTGCGCTAACTAGATTGCTTATAGATATGTTAAACGTGTTATTCAATTTGGCAAAACAGCACACCATGTAAATCTTTCACTGTTATCCGGTGTAGGCTGCTTTACAGTGTGTTGGGACGGATGTACATGGAAGCCCAAGGTGTATACGGTAGTGTTAATATAAAAACAATATGGAATGAATATGACGAGAATCGATCTTTGTATTTTGCTTACGAAAACCACGCTTAGAAGAGGTTTAGTTGTGAAAAATCTGGGCTCCTGCTGGTGTCGAACTAGCGACAGGAACAGCAAGCCCAAATGAACCAAGTGCTTTACCAGCTTCTAGATTAATTAATCTACCAGACCACTGAGTATCAATACAAACTCCATACTCACCAGCGCTATCGGTAGATTCCAACCTGAATTATTTGAGAAATTCTGACAGGGCAGTCGATCCCTGGTTAACTTAATGGGTTCCGTGTGAGACAGCGGGAAGGATGGGTAACTTAGTACAAATGTGATGTTTTCGAGCTTTCGTCGTGGATTCACAACCCAGTTGGTAGAGCGGTTGCTGCGTTTGGGAATGTTGTTATTGTCACTCGTTCAAGTCCAGACCAATCCCAGATTTTACACGATTGGGTCTCTTTCAAATTAACTGGTGTGCCGAACTACCTAGTAGTAAGGCCATGTTTGTCCATTGGATAACAAAATGAATTATCATGCGACCGACAGCGTTTATTGATGGATAAATGTGGTGGATAAATGACAGACTGGAAAATCTTGTCCAGTGACAGAGCTTCACAGAGAGGACAAAACAATGGGTGTTAGCCTAGGGTTCCCGTACTCGGGGCGATCAATATCTCAGTCATGCACTATCTGCCTATCCACTGACCTGTGGACGGGTGGTCGAAAATTCATGCTTGGACTTTTGCTTGCTTCTGAGGGCCGTAAAAGATACGGTTACAATGTTACACTAATTTGAAGCCCCATGCTATTCGAAGTGAAGGCTGTACACATGACGGTCATCTCTGAAGACAATACTCGTTAGTTCATCCAACAGAAGTCGCCTGAATCTGGCTTTCGTTTTATGTGATTCTCAGCCGAAACAAACTACGACGTATATAAGGTGAACTTTCTCTAACAGATGTCAACCAACTGTTCGAGAGCCTTGATTGGATTCTGATTAATTAAAACCTCAAATCAAAATAAGACATTTTGTTAGATATATAAGCTGCCTTTCAGGAAACTAAAAAACATATTTTTTACAATATATTCCAGTTAGGAAACATTATTTGAAAAACAAACCGGTAGGCCTACATCTTCGCTTAGTTGCTCCACTGGGGCCAACCCTGCAAGCTGCCGTTTAGTGTTCGTTGTCAGATATGTTGACCCCTTCATCATGATTGGTTCCGGGACTACTGCAGGACCTGCATGCATTGCTAAACTGGTTTCGTTGAACGTACGAGTTGTTGGAACAGGGGACAGTTGTTTCACTTCGCCAACTGTGTCACTTTGTATTGACTCTTCGCCAACGTCTGTTCCCATGTTTAAGGAGGATGGCGAAGAGCCCAGCGAATCAAATCCGCTCAGCTGTGTCGTGGATGGACTGATCGGACTTATGGTACCAGCGTCTTCAGTTCTGGCTTCTTTCCCGCCATATTGGGCCAACCAATTCTTTTTCGGTTTAAAAGAGTTCACAGGAGCCGAAGTGGGTGTTATTGGAATAGGGTTATTGACAGTTGGCGTCAATTTTGGGCGTATCCAACGAGTATCTGAAAGCGCAGTCACGGGCGCACGAAGTCGTGTGTGGGATAGGTCATCCTTGGACTGGCTTGAAGAAGTGATTCTGGGATTGTTGATATGATGATGGCATGGTTGCGTAGTAAATAGATCACTGTGAAATGACGGGTGTTCTCGTCTGTAAGGCGGTGGTTGAGGTATGTGAGTCGAGCTGGAATTTTTGGAATCTGAAGAGCTTAAGGAAGTAAAGGAATTTCCTTGAGAACGCTGTTCTGCTTGAATGTGCTTGACTAATGCATTGGGCCGAACATTTTTTTGAATGAGTGGCTTTGAGGTAGTTGATTGTTCTATTGAACTATGCATCATCGAGGTGGTAGTCAGCAAGTTTGGCTGACCTGGTGTTCTCAACGCCAGAGTGGTCATGGTCGTGGGATTCATTTCGACCACTGTTTTCTTTAAAGCAGAAAAGCCTGGGAAAGCTGCTAAAGATTTTTCGAAATGCTCGTCAACGGCCTTTTCCGCCTCGGATCGTTTGGTACCGAAAGTGTTTGTTGTTCCACTGGGTTCTGACCCAGTACAGAACGCCGGCTTCAGATTGGCATGTTCCACTGACGTCCGTAATGAAGTGCTAAAGGTTTTGAGCTCAACAGCTTGGGATTCGGGCTGGGAATGAAAACAAACAGTTTTTTGGTTAGTCAAAAGTGCTCGTAGTGATCCAACACAGTGAAATATTCAACCCTCTGAAAATGAATTGTGAGTAACATGCAAGTATGGTCAATAACCAATGGTTAATGAACTTGTTGAATTTAAATTTGGCTCTGTGAAAGAATGTTCAGGTTGCTATAGCGATGCGTGTTGTTATGAGCCGATTGTAATCTTCTCCCGATTACGTGCTTTAAGCTCCAACCCGGGTTGAAACAGATCTATTCGGATCGTTATACGACTCTCTTTGTGAAAAGTCACAGCCATGTGTATCTCAGTCATAGAATCCATATCAGCGGAATCGGAATTCGACAGCGCCAATGGCCTTTTAAAACAAAGAATATGCGCGATGCAGTGAACGGACTCAGATTTACAATATTCACATTTCAGAGACATCCGTTAACCAACAAAAAGAGTATACAGTACAAACATTGCAAGTTGAAAGAGAAGGAGAACAATTCGTCTTCTGGCAAGCAACACTGCTCTGATTATTTACTCACTGTGTGAATGTATCCAATTGGTATTTTATTCAATTCGCAAGTAAATGCTGGTCAGATATTCAGTGTGCTCAAGCACCAAATGCAATCAAATTGTACATTTTAACTGCTAACTTGTGTTGTGCACAGATGACGGATGTGTTTATTTGTCGATTACAATTGTCCTTCAATATTTTTTCAAGGTCATGTAATCAGTTCAAAGGACACGGTGAAACGAACTTGGCAGATTGAAAACGAGGAAAATTGTAAAAGTGCGCAAGGTCGTTGGGTTTTCGGTTGACGGTACTTAGTGTGACGGTCTAACATTTACAGTTCAGTCAAAAACTCACGGTGCCTTAATACTCGTTGTTACCCAGTTGTAACTTCATCACAAAACAGCCATAACGAATAACTGCAGCAATGGTGTAAATATCCGTGTGACAAACGCTATTACCTAATCTTGATATTACGCACCACACAGACCACTTCAAATAACCTAAGGCATTCTTGCGAAGCAGGCAGAGAGCATTAACATTAATTAGTGTCTACACCTATTGTTTATTCCTGATTGGAGGCATGTTATTCGTTTTAACAACAAACATTATAAATTCCTGTCCAGACTACCATATGCACTATTGTTCAGCTTGAACAAGGGGCGAAACTCACTTCTGGTGAGCAGATCAAAAATGTTTATTTAAACACAGGGGCTATGAACATACGTGAGTAACGCTTATCATGTAGCAAACGAAACTCCCAGACTTTTCATACTGATCAAAACAGTATAGACCAGATTAAACCTAGCTGGTAATTTGAGAATAGTTATAAATTGCAGTTACCCATGTGTCTTCTCGAGGCCATTCAGAGACGTCAGCGTTACTCATAAGCAACCAAAAAAGAACGTTCACTTATGGTTAGTCGAACATACTTAGTATGGTATACATGACATAGTAAGTAGTACGCCCACTATACAAGCACGACAACTGATTTCAGCTTTATGTTAGGATGGGGATATATACAGCTGATAGTCAAAACGCAAATCTGGTACCTTCGTACGAAATAGGACATTCTAACGTCTACACAGATGCCAATCCCGGCATTAACAATGAGGGGAATTCAAATTACAAGGTTATTCCCCAAACAAACTCACGATAAAGTATTATTATAATGCAGGCCATCATAGAAAGACTGATTCGGATTACTTCTCATTTTTTGTCTACAGGTTTAGCTAACTCATCACCTGTGTTGTTGACCATGTGTTATCAAAAAGTTAATGTTCATCTTACCACCCATAGAGTACTTGTCAGTCAGTAATGTGTGTCAAAGAAATACCACTCTGATGGCGGGCAATGGCCATGTTACGTGAAAACATTGTCATTGGAATTTACACAGCGTCTGATTAGCGGAATAAGACTTCAAATGAGTTGACTGCTCATAATTAATTTTAATAAGGTGTCCATGGGTTCAAATGACGCAGCGCGATTACAAACGTCATGTATGAAATTGCCACCACTCATTTATAACAGAAGACTTGAAAAACAGTTTGTCAGTCAAGCCCAACCCAAACACAGATTTGTAACGAGAGGCTAAAACTTCCTGATGTTAGGTCATTCACAACACTATTTAAGCGTTAGCAAATAATGATATCAGTTTGGAGTCATTCACGTGGAAACAAAACTTGTCCTACTTGTTGCTGCTGATGATGGTGAGGATGTTGATGATGATGAGAACACTGACGATAAATCGATTGCAGAAGTGTGGATAGATGTGATCCTAAAGAGGCTAGCTTCATCATACGTTAGTTTGTAGGTCGTTAGAATTCAGCGATGACGTCCCACCGTTTGTGACTCATCATGAACTAAATATCACAAATGGTACAACCTAAGCCATACCGCAACGACAGTATACACCAAAACTGTTAAGTTCAAAAGGCCGTGCAGGCAGTCAGTGTGAATTATTCAGAATCATATCGTTGAGTCCACGATAATCTAAGATTAACCAACAGTTGGTAGCTGATGCAGTGTAGTTCAAAATATTGATCTTCACATTCTCGGTTCACCTCCAGCAAACAAGACTGGGTGTGACAATATATGCGTGTAAATTTAAAGCCTGGGTAGCTTGTTGATAAATGATCAGAACGCGTTTAGACAACGAATGATAACAGAAATTTATACGTTTGAGTTGCTTGTTCGGTTCATTGCCGTGCCATTGTGAACCGACCTGGGAATGGGTTCTTCCGTAGCTGAGATCCAGTTTAGGTGGACTTTGTCACTTAATGATTCTATGATCACTGACAGTTCCAGTCAGCGTCGTTAGACCAATGGAACCCGTCGGTTTTAGAACCAAACGACATCGTATAAACAAGTTGTTGGACTGTCACAGCGAATTGCCTCTTAAGTCCATTATCAGCCAACTTCATTTTCTCGCTAAACTGGGGCCACTGAACAGCTGATCATCAAGAAAGGTGATTGAAAACGTTATCACGAAAACAGTATTACATGCTGACGTTCTGCATATGCATTATAACTGACCAAATCAATGAATCGGGTAAGATCGTACTAAGTTTAGACCAGTTCTGCTTACTACACCAACACTGGATGCAGCCCTTAGTCACAATTAGACTAATGGTCTGATTATCGATCGCCATTCAGTCATTTAAACTGACGAAAGAATTGCCTAATCAAAATAATCATTTTTTAACCAGTGCATTCCATGTAGATCGGTACTAGGATAGTTACGATAAATTTGCTCAGATCAGATGGTCGAACACCTGTTTGATGATATTATGTTTGTTAGGTTGTCATATTCCGCTCAGTGCTGCGATTCTCTCTTCCAGTTTCGTTTTTCACTTGTATTAATATTTACAGCCCTCAATCGGATAAAAAAGTGAACGATAGCTAATGATCTGTCTCAGTCGGACCTCATAATGCATGTTGCAAACCCTGAAACGAAATACTGAATCAACTGCAGTATATGAGTAGCCTTGACAGAACTCGGATTTTCTTTCATGAGATAAGCAAAACGGAAAAACCTGGTCTCGAGAATAATGCAACTGTTCTCGCTAGTTGCTCCCGAGTTAAACCAAAAAACAGGCGCGAAAAGCCACTTCGTTCCGCTCCGGTGGATCGTGTTTAGTCGCAGCATCTTCGAACACAACAGACTGATGGCAAAAGATGTGTGTTCAATGAAACATAGTGGGCTGTGTAGTTCAGTTGCTCACTCACTGCCATGTGTACAACCATTCCGAACACGGTGTTCTGATTACAAAGACATACTTTCCACTTAATACTGAGATGTTTACTATTTGGGTGCCAGCAATCTTGTTCATTGTGGAATTGGATGACACGACGGTACGCGACAGAACTGATTGCTTAAGGTCAATCACATGCAGCCACAGTTCAATGGCCAGCTATCGACACACATCACGTCGAACAGAAGATTAAATTGCCAGCTTCTGATACCCACTGACCAGATCAAGATCTGAAACCTGCATCAGCAACCTACCTCAAGCGTTAATGAAGTTGATCACTATGTGTTATTTCCAAGAGGGTTGGGATTTGCGCTGACTAGTCCTCCATTCTATGTAGCGTATCTATCAGTGTTGACCTACCTATGCCCCTCCTCCTTTGTGTTTCGATCATACGGCATTATGCTACTGCGGTCTACGACATCTAATTGTGTTTGTGAAAGCCACGAGATTTTCGTGTTTTAGCTACTCCATTAGCACACATGAAACATACAGATAACTGGTCACACTCTTCATATTGGATTAAATTCGATTCCTGGGACGACCAACCATGCTGTCTATTGTGCCGGTGGATGTGCAAGAATAACCTTGTTTCAGGTGTCCAATTTTGTGATGAACCAGCGTGACTAGACCTGAATGGGGATGACCTAACATCAAACACTGGGATTGAAGTGGTAGAATACAACTAACTGATTGTACGATTTGATCATTGACTAGCAGTTATGTTTTAATTGGGAAGAGGGTTGACGAGCAGTATGTATACTTGCACAATATTCAATGTTACAGTTTTGTCTGTTTGAAATCGATAAACCAATAGAGTTCTTTTATCCAACAAGAGACATCTTTTGGAAGTATAAAAGTATCCCCTTAGGGAATGTTTTTTATCTTGGTATTGGATGTTAACTCTATGACAACTGATTACCTTGAGTGCGACACAATGAGCAAAACAAGCTTTGTTTATCAAAACCAGGAAAATAGGCATATGGTCACGATTAACAGTGAGTTGTCATCAAGGCTGTTCACAGTTACTAACAATAATATAGATTTCCTAAAATTAAACAGGCCACAGAGTTCCCCTTATAAGGTATATCTTACATCTGTTCCAAGTGAACTATCCGATAAATCGTGCAGATGTAGCCAACCCGTTGATTTGTTCATCAGATACTAACTGAATCTAAATCATCAAGTTCCGTACTCTCAGTGTGGCTCCGTGACTCAGTTCTTGTCACGTTTGCACATACTATTTCTGCCATTGACTCGAATCCAGCTAAAACCCCAATTTTCTAGAACTGACTCTCTTGTAGCTTATCCAGTCATTCGGCAATTGTATAGGATTGGAAGTTCAAGTTGACACAACAATATCCATACACCATCTAACATAAAAGATAAAACAAAACACTCGGTAGCATACCATTCAGTATTTGCTACAGTTCAACATCATATGTGTAAATAAGCTACAATGTTGCCAGAATGTCTAAGTTTATACAGGAGCAATATAAATTGTCAATGAATCCTGAAACTCTTCACTACCTGAAGGACAATGAGATTACCACATTATCTGGCCCCAGAATCAAGTTAAAGAGGGAAATCTGAGAGGTATGATTATACTTCAAGGAATATCGTTCGATTGACTATTGTGTTAATAAACTTCTGATTTAGTCAAGCGTTACTTGTTGCTTCCTGTCTATCAGTGTACATACCGCCAACGAATATAACAATTGCATCACCCTTGTAGACTGTCTCTCTCTTTTTCGTCTCTTGCTGCACACTATTTTCATGTCTGTCATGTCTATTGTGTAGATATACTACTTGTCAATTACTTGGATCGACTTACCGCCTGCTCTTCGCGCATTCTGTGTTCACGTGGTCGTCGTTATCACACCCTAACTGTAGCAACATACACTACAGCTTACTAGAGGAACGTGATTAGCTACGATTACTAAGTCTATTGAAGAAAAACGTTTTCCAGCCTACATTGAATCTGATATGATGGAACCTTCAGTGAACAATTACTGTGAGTCATTGCATGTGGTCTGATAACATTGTTCACCTATTGTTTGTTCTAATGCACTTGTCAATATTCTCAAAATATAAGTTCTCTTACCCTCTGCGCAATCAAATTTACAACAGTACGTGTCTGAGTTGCATAAACCACACCTTCCAGTGATAGCATGATGGAAATTTGTGTGATATGGAACAGGCAGTAAAATTACTGTTGAGCGGATCATCGACTAGAGTCCTCGGATGGAAGTGGATCACATCTTGGCTTACCAGGACGATTACTGTTACTGAGTTCGACAAAAATGCCATTCTGCTTCTTCTCCCGGGGAAAGAGTGAGCTAGTTTAGACCACCAGAAAAGAATTTCTATGTACATTTGGCGAACTGAATTTTTCCCACACAGGCATCTAACACAAGAAAATCCGTTCATTCCAAAACTGTCTTCTAGACGGATGTTGTTGTGAATTTGAATACAAAAGAAATATATAGGAAGAACTGATCTATTGCCCGAGTAAAACTTGCCAATTTCACTCATTACTGGCTATTTAATCTGGCTTTGTAACATCTAAACATTAGGCCAGTAGTGAGTCTGCGTCAATCGTGATCCGATTGCGGGAGGTCACATATGTTTACAAATTTTCAAGTTCCGCAATAACCTCAGAAGGAATCATCGCTTTCAGCAAACATTTCACTTTCCACGAAGCCAAATTAACAAAATATCAGTCAAACACACGTATCACTGGTTTCTACTGAAAATCAGTCTGTACTTACTGAAGCGTCAACTTTCAGTCTACGAAGCGCCTTGAAAAAGTGTTCGTCCGCATCTGCCGTTTGTCGAATAATAACTTTCGAACCGGAATCGGATTTGTTTTGTCTGCAAATGAACGGAGAACGAATTGCATACTGTTTTTTTTTAAATGTCTGTAGCATACATCGTAGTGAAATTGAGACAAAGAGTATCAGAAACTACAACGAACTGGTTTGTTTGGACGAATTGCCGGTATTGTGGTGGATACAAAATCTACAATAATATTCGCTAGAAATCCGTCAATTTTGCCTGAACATATGTCCAAGTTTTTGCGTAGAGTTGGTGTCCGGAGTTAATTTTGATCAATCCGGAGGTGACTGCCTTGTTTTGATTGCATTTGGAATGCAATCTAACTATTCCTGTATATGGTTCAGGTATGCAACAGCGGTTCACGGGACCTTTAACAAGATTCAATGTTCCCAGAGATTAACTCTTTACACATGAATGGTTTGCCAGGGTAGCATGTCTCTGTGTTTGATGTATCAGTTACTCATTACGTCCACTCTTTCATATTTAGGATGAACCACATTGGTAGACATACGAAGCATCAGTTAGGATGGTGGACAAACGGTGTTACTCGTCCGGCTCCCAAAATAACTATTTTTCAGACATTTCCTTCAATATTCACCATGTCAATTAAGGTTGATCTGCACTCCGTTATGACCTGGAAATTCAGGACAAGGCTCGTAACATTTGCAATTGGAGAATACTCTTTGGTGGACAGCTTATTTTGTGGTCATTTCATAAAAAGTGACCCACACATATGCCTCTTTTCAAAATTAGAGACCTCTACCTAGCCAGACCTCCGGCTAAAAACGCGGTCAGGTATGTCAACATGTCACAGTCGATAGCTTCTCTGTGTCCCGACGAGTACCTCGTTACTTAAACATATTTTCGCGGTACATGTTTATAAACCTTTTTCACAAATGTCCTTGTCACTCGGATCATCGATTAAAGCCGTTGTACTATCTACTGGAGATCAAGGCTATATGGACAAAAAAAGATCAACAACATCAAGTTTTGCTGTGTCTTCCTCAACTCAAGTGACTTACACCTTTCTTGATTGAACACGTTACAGTCGATATAACGACTACCGTGACATTGACAAACCGAGGATGTCTTCCCCGTAGCACAACGTTTTTTTAGATCCTTATCTACATAATGAGCCAGTAATTAATCTGATGATGGTAATTGTTTGTTTTAGCCTGTTTTAGTCTTTAGTAACTTTTTCCGTCAAAATATGGTACATATTGCCCATAAATCCGATTTAAATCAGTTGTTCAATTTTGCACTCTACGGTAAGTTGCAACCACTCATTTTAGAATGCGCCGTTTTTTTCTTCGACAAATGGTCTAAACACTAAAAGTACCTGATGTGCACACGCATAAAATAATCCTGTCGTAAACCACAGCTACTACTTCCAGAAAATGTCCAAAAACATTACTTGTTCATTCTAAGGTGATATCTACTCTGGTTGCACCAGTGTTAACGCAGTTTCTAATGGTTATCGTATGCTTAGGCAACCCTGTCCAAGTGAATGGTGTTTATATAAAAAAATTTCAAACCTCATTGGACGAACAATTTTGAGGGTGTTTTGAGATGGAAGTTCTGGAAGAACCTTTGTAACTATGTACACATTTCTACGGTATTATTGAAACCGATAATCTGATGCATAAAGAAAGTCGGGGACATTCAGCTGAATATCCCAATATGGTCTTGCAGAAGAGAGTCACGGCAGATAACGACCCACTGTTGACGGAAATCAGCTGACCGGGTTGTATGATGATAGGGGAAAATTGCTAACACCAGTCGCCGGTCAAACAGGTAGAATCTGACAGAAGAACACATGACAGTTAACTTGAAGTTTCATTCTGTTGTTGGAAAGAATTTTGGTTTGTAAAAGTGGGCACACTATTGAGAGCTTATATGAACTTACTGGATAATCAAGAACTTGTTTATAGATACCATCTTCTTGCCATAATATTACGCAAGCCTCATTAAGCCAATTATTAAGAATAACCATTCATTATGCACAAATGTAATGTTATTTGCTATGATTCACAACGGAAAGTCAGTTGCGTGTACCCCAAATTCTCCGAAAACGCACTGCATTATGTAAAAAGCACAAGGCCATTCCTATCAAGTGTAACCAGACAGGTGTTACTTACTTTCAGTCGTTAACTGGATTTTAGTTCGAGAAACGAATCCATATGAAATTAGCGAGGTCGAACATCATTAATTCGTTCACAACTTTCCTATTCCCATAGACTTTCTAGCTAGCCAGTAACGATTAGGAGATTCGGGCGTTTCTGTCGTTTGAAATTTGTAAAATATCCTACTGGTGAGGACATCAATTGGAATTAATGAGATAATCATCATATATCCTCTCTAGGCGTACGGGAGTTCCGAACTCTACTCAGAAACCGATATGACTACGTGTCTGTGTAACAATCAACGACGGTACGCTTTGTACTGACGAAAAAGTTTAGTCACTATAACAGTATACAGTGTGTGCTGAGTAACATACTGCCATTTAGTCGTTCAGTTATCTGAGTTGCGACCATAGCCAACATGGTATATGGTTATACCCCTTGGTCTTTACATCCACACGATTATTATAAGATCATCCGTTCCTGAGAACACCGTCTAATGCTACCTCTACAGCAGTCGTATTCCTGTGACTCTGAGCATTCAAACATACTCATCGTTGATCCTAGTGACCACCAGCGAAGTTGTCGATAGCTGTTTCAGCCTATTTTGGTCTCAGCTTCCCCATCAAATCCGGTGAATCTGATTCACGATTTCAGGGTAAAATTCAAAACGGTAGCCCGGAGAGTTATTCACCAAACCATGGGATCGCGGTTATTAAAGTGACGGATCGATAGAAGTAACTAACCTCGGCTGATACACTTTCTTATTAGTAAACTGAAACCAGTATTTTGCTAACAAACATCCACGATGACTCGAAACCACTTTAAAAACATCTACTCTGATAGATTGGATTCCTGTTAGCAGTAGACGTTGTGCCGTCCCCCTGACGGGTTCAATTAAGACCGGCTCTAAGCGCAAAACTCTTATAAATCTTTTCATTGTGTCTGCTCACACTCCAACTGACTGCAGTGACGTCCGCGTCAAGAACGCCTTTTACTCGGATCCGGCCGCTCTTCATCGGTCGACAAATGTTTCTGGCAGTTGTTCTGGCCGGAGGTATGAACGTCCACGTCGGTCGCCTTCGTGAGGTCGAATCTCATTTAGGAAGCAGGTTTCAGATAACATCACATCTCTCAGACAATGACGGGCGATTGTTGCAGCGGTGCACTGAGCATAAGTTATCTTTAGCCAGCACTAGCTTTAAACATCGTACGAGTCATTGTCACACTTGGCGCCCTCCTTCTCCAAATCAGGCCTGGTCTCAGGAAGACCACATGACTCTTAGTTATAGATGACCGGGCTTCATTCAATACCGTCATTCATACTGTAGCACGTACTTGGATTTAGATCATGTGTTGGTAAGTTGTCGTTCCATCCTCGCATTTTCTGGGCAACGACCTCACCGACAAAAACGACTGGTTGTTGATAAAATGGTTATACCGTCAGTAAGACGTAAGTACCAAACCAGCTTAGAGATCAGGCTCAGCAGTTCTCACTCCAAAGATCCTAACAGCTGCTGGACCCAGATCCCACAGGCAATTTATGAAGCAGGTACTGTGGTGTGCTGCATGGGGATACGTGGTTTGAACAGATATTGGATCTCGGAGAAATTCCTGGAGTTGTTAAATGCCAGATAAAACATCCCTCCTGGTAGTTCATATAACAAGTCTAGGAGAGATATCCGTAGGAAGCGGAAACGTTGCCTAAAGGCTGAATGTGAGGCTAAGCAAATGGAGACCGCTTTTGTCCCAGGGAACATCGGCCCACTCTTCAAGCCTGCTCGTGCCACTTGTCCAAGACGACCGTCTGTCAGTGAAACTAACGACGAGACAGATGGCACATTCATCTGCAATAAGTCCAGAAGGTTAGAGCGGTGGTTGGAACACTGAGAATTCACTTAGCTGGCTTCCTAGCGCTACTGCATTAACGCCACAAAATTGTGATGTCTTATTTTGGTCGGTAGGTTTAGGATCACCCACTAAGATTGAGGTCCGCAACTGCATATCGGCTGATAAATACTGTAGGGTCGCTGGCTTAAATGATATGGTGCCGGCACCTTTGAAAGAAGGTGGGGAAGTTTTGACTCAGTTGTCTCAACCTGCGTGAACGACGGAGAACATTCCTCCATGCTGGAGTCACTCAGTAATAGTTCCCATATTCAAGAAAGAAGTCCGCGACTCATGCGAAAACTATCGGGGAATTAGTTTGACCCCACTCATTACAAGGGTTCCGGCACGCATTGTACTTTGTCGGCCCACTGCAGCCCGGGAGACAAACATTAGGGAAGAACAGGTAGGGTTTCGTTATGGGCGGGGATACATCGTTCAAATCTGTACTCCCCGTCATATTGTGTAACAGTGTCATTTGTACCACCGGCCAACAAGTGCCGTATTTCTCGAATATAAAGCCGCGTTCGATTCGGTGGACTGACCTACAGTTTGAGTCGCTTGAAAACACGAAGGTGTACTCAACATTATGTGAATGTACTGTCGGTGCTCTATTCCAATACTTCAGCTCAGGTTAAGGTTTACGGTGAACTGTATGGCAGTTTCAGCACCAAGAGTGTCATACGTCAAGACCGTCCACTCTCACCATTTTTGTTCAATTTTTCATAGACGAAGCAATGGAGGACTGTCTCCAACACTCACAAGATGCCGACGTGAACCTCGTACCTGGTGAAAGACTGGCAGATCTTAATAGTGCTGACGACAAGGTGTTGCTGTTTGGCAACTCTCGAACAGCACAAACGTTGCTACACGCTATTTCGCCTTCTGCTAAATACTTTGCAGCTTCAAAATGCAAAGTGCCTCTTCAAGACTGCTGTGATTACGTAGATTTAATGTGAGTCAATGAATTCATGGGGGTTACTGATCGATTTGTATGCCTCCGAATGTGCATCAGCAGCGGTGCAGGTGGAAAGAATGGAACAGACGTGTGTAGCTCTAAGGTTAGGGTGGTAGTCGCCAATCCGGGGCACCTATGGTGTATATAACAACAGTGAGGGCTGTATTACTTTACGGTAGCGAAACATGGCGGTTCAGAGTAGAAGACGTGAACCATCTTCAGGTAGTGGACCACTGATGTCTGTGTTCAATTACTCGTACTGGGTGACACCAACGAGTAAGTAACGAAGAGGTTAAGAAGTGGGTGTTTGGCACTGATTGTCAAACGAGTTCTTTTCTTCACTCCTTACACTTGCACAAACTTGGACGGTTAAGTCATGTAGTTAGAAAGCCAGCTGGTCGCCTGCCACATCGTACACTCTTTGCCGACGCTGCGGCCCCACGATATAGAATGTTTGAACACACACGTAGCTACTTTTTAGTAGTTAGGTCCGATCCCGTCACTTATATCATTCTATCCTTATATATAGAATTCGCATTTTCACTATTTCATGGTCGTGTGGCAGTTTTGCACCGGTGTGAACCGCTGATGTATTGTGTATATGATGAAGATGTCATGTGACAGATAAATCCGTTGACCTCTAGCGCAAATCATCATTTGATGCACACTTGTTGTTCCAAGTTTGAGGCCCTGTAGCACTCACCATAATGGACTATATGAGTCGCTGTTTTCACCGGAATACTGATGGCGCAGCCTACTGTTGTGCATTGACCCTTAACTAGCACCAAAATGCGAAAGATTCGTTATTTTTAACTGCAAGCCCTGGAACCGATCCATCTCATCAACGTGATGTATGAAGCAGAAGTGAATTGCAAACGTTTTCAATAACCTAACCTAACAATTGTGATTCACAGAAAAGACCAACCTTAAACAAACGCATCTAGTATATCGAATTTGAATGTTTCCCTAACGGCGTCAACATAAAACTGCTAAATTTGTTGCCGATGGCTTCGTTGACAAGACTCCGATAAGCAAATAGAGCGCGATCCAGACGTACACGCTAGTCTGTTTCTTCAACATGTTCTCCACTGTCTGCACAGAAAGCTCAGCCAAGCCATTGGAAGCAGGATGATAAGATGCTATCGTAACATACTTGAATCCATCCGAAGTAATGAGGTTTGCAAATTCAACGCTTGTCAACACAAAGACGCTGTCGGTCACAATAGTTTCTGGTAAAACAAATGTTGCAAGATTTGCAGGCAATCTGATTATCGTATTATTCGTTGTTGCTGTTGGAAGAATGGGAGCACCAGTTCATTTGGAATAAGCATGTACGGTCAGTTGAATCCATTGACCTTCAAACTGGCTAAAAATCTCAAATTGGTTCGCTTCCATATTGTTTCTATTCATATCCAATAGTGTGGTGGTACGTTGGGGACTGCATTTCGGTTTCACTGGCATAATGCATACGACATGACCACTGAGGCATTGTCACAATTCAGCATGGACCATCATACGTAAAAACGGAATAACGATTGTATTTTCACGATGCCTGGGTGGGCATGATAAAGTTTATCAAGGATGAATGGTCGCAATCTTCGGAATCACCACACGCGCTCTCCAAAGCAGACACCCATTTTGAAGACTTAGTTCAATCATTCTCAATCAGAAAGGTTAACACAATGTCCTTGTCTGTTTTTTGTTTTATACCCGTCGATCCGATAGGTGAGTGGGTGAGACGTTGAATAAGATACACAAGTTTTTTGTGGGCTGAATTCAATGGGTGGTAGTGACAACCTCCTAAAGGCATCAGCATCAATATCGCCCGGGGCGTGTATCCGAGAAAGTGGAACCAACGGGAAAAGATTGTAGTTAAAAGGAGAGCACCCGGAAGTACACAACTAATATGGGTATATCTTTTATGCTGTTGGACTTAGTAAAACACACCTGGTCACGTGGACCCATAAAGAGATGATAGGGAATAAGATGGTGAGTTGCCCAACCGTCGAAGTAATCAAAAACCACAACAAAACGTTAGTCACATATAGTACATACTTTAGTTTCAAATAACTACATAGAACGTAGAAGTGGGAGGGGATTAAGAAAAGTCACTACGGAAAAGAAGACGGGTTACTAAGCCAACCAACCTCATTGTGCGATGATGGTAGCATTACACATATCCCTTTAGGCATCGATGAAGTATTACTCTAATGCCTATATTCAGGCGTGTAAGAATCCCGCCAAGCTTCCTATTGACTGAACAGTTTAGCAACTAACACTTCCCCTAGAAGTGTTTGATGATATAAGGTACACTGATGACTACATGATCCTTTAGAATTCCAAGTACAGCCGAACTTTGGGGCAGTAAAATTGACTGTGCTGACATCTACGTGAAAACCACGAAGGCATCAAATTTACTAGTATGGAATTCGAGCTGTACGAAGATGTAAAACTGTATCGGCTCGTCGAATCCATTAAAATGCAGATACGTAAGGAATAATCAGTATGCCAATCCATTCGAGAAGGTATCGGCCACAGTTCTGTCATGAGACAGCTCCTTGATCACTAACACTCTCAAAGGTAACCTGCGATGGTGGTCTCTCAATCGAGTAGTCAATTAAATGTCGGAGGGTAAACAGTGATAACCTGTATGGACAATTCCGTTACAAACCACTCAAAATTCGCTACTCACCAGAGAATCCTAGTAATTCCGACCATAAAATATTAGGAACCCAAACCAAATACAAATTCCGAACCATCTAGGTTGTTCATAAACCATGAGGATGGTAAGATGTACTTGTAAATTAGTAAACACAAAAAAGGATTAGGCTTACTCCGCATGATGCCACTCCAGGTCCTCGTAGTATGTGTTGATACAAACATGGAATGCAAATCGGCCGCGTAGCTATTACGATATCTCTTTGCTAGCAGTCGACTTCGAACATTGCACCTAGGTGACACCATGCTGAATTTTGATAGAACTAAGGGCCAATCGGCAAAACGTGTTACGAAATCTGAGGATTCTCTTTAGAATCACACTAACAAGCACAAACACCATAGTATAAATTTCTACTCATCTCAACATTTAAATAAACGTTTTGTTAACATGTCCGCTGTGTACTGCGCACTATGGTACATACACACACATTGATACATGTACAAAACTGCGACTTCACATGAGGTCGCGTTCATCCATCACTTATCCTAACGCAAAAGAAGCGAATAAACATGGTAGAGAGAGTGGGCTGACCGAAATCGTCAGTGTTGTGGTGTTGCAGCTCCCGCTGTTGTTACAATTTTTCTTGTTTAGTCACCAAATAAAGCCGCTTTGGCTCGGTCGCCAAAATATGAATAGGTACGCATACCAAGGCTTGGACACACACTGCCTCAGCACGAACGCACACGTGGTAGTGTATGCAAGTAAAGTGCACTGGGGGAGGAGTGCGAGTTTTCTGTCTGTCGGCCACATTCCTGAAGTCTGAGTTGTTGACCTAGGCTGGAACGACAGGAACGTGTGACCTATATTCCAAGGATTTTGTCTAACAAACACCTGCGAAGTAAGCAGCTGGGGAAAATGCACAACCGGACTCACGGTAAGCAGCTGGGGAAAATGCACAACCGGACTCACGGTTGCGAAACATGTGTATACCACGGTCTCGTCTGCTAAGGAGTACACTCGCCACGTGTTACGAGGGGTGAACATGCGAAGCATTGTGCAGAGCTACATATTGCAGAATAACTTCCACGTGGCCTCAGCAACCCACAAATGATTACGTGAGTCAGCGGTAGGTTGGTGAGACCAGACTAGTTTAGATCGTTAACCAGTTTGTTTAATAGAGACTGATGAATCGTGGGCTACGACTGCAACATATTCCAATCATACTGTGTTCTGTAATAACCCAATGGTCCATTACTGTCATCCTCAACGAGTCAGGGTAGTGGACACCAACGGTGTTGTCAAAATGAATAGGACAGCGATACCTCCACAATTTTCTGTTTAACATCTACGGTAGTAGTCTGAAAATATAATTTTAATATTCGCATTACAAATCGCTTAACATACCTTATTGAGATCTTATGTGATGCGCACATGAGTAAGAATGTGTATAGAGTAAACAGAGTATCAATACCAAGTTTAACATAAATGTGTTCTAAAACTGTGACACAATAGGCAGACCGAGGAAATCAGAACTGCATCTCAAACGTGGTAACATCTGAAGCTGCTACTAGAAAGCAAACACAATGAACCTTTTGTCGTTCAGTCGTGACAAAGCGAACTGTTATTCAGTAGTATGCGTACAGAACAACAGGAGGTGAAGATGGTCAGAATAAGTTCATACATTTTTATAATCCAACTTTACTAACAGTATGGTAACAGCAATAATCATAACAACAGATCATTAGTTATGTTGTTATAGAATTTCTTCTGATACACGGTTACATGCAGCAGTTGTACATCTCTTGAATCGGACAGAACAAGACAGAACACTGAAAGTTCACTCAGACGAAACTTGCTCTGTACATAATAAATTAATGATTAACAGAAGTATAGGACTCAGAAACAAGTGGAAACTGTTCACGGGAATGAGGCGTTAGCAAGTGAGATCCAATAAGACGGTAGCGGATGTGATTAAATTGAGCGGTGTTGAACCAACCACATCGGAATTAATCAGGTTAATCACGAATATGTCGTGGGTGGAATAAAGTTAGCAATCGATACATTCACGTCCCTTCAGGTGTGAAGATGGCAAAGTAGGCAGTAGTCGAAATTCACTCTGATCGATTTGGCCTAGAATCAGCAGCGGTTGTGTTTATAGAGTTCGATGGTCATCATCAGAATACCTGTAGTTTATGTACACTATTAACAAAAATGAGAAATTGTACTGTACACTTCCTAACAGTTTATCGGTTTGATTCAAAAAGCATACCGAATTGACTACTGGCGTGATTTAAGTAGAACTGTGACCTAATTTAGTGGAATTAGTGAAAATCGGTTAATCAGTAGCAACTTTGAGTAGACAGATGAATAAGTATGCATATTTTTCCATCGTCCATCTTCTGAGCAGTAAGGATTTATAAAGGGATAACAGGATCGAACCGTTCATAGATTGTACAAGCCGTTGCCTTACTGATCCGTTCGTCGACTGATACAGAGAGTTCGGTCATGGATTCGGTTGAGTTAAGCAATGGTAGATGCTAGTGTTAAATAAAATTCTTTTGGTTGTACAATGATCAGCCATGTTGATGGCTATCAACTAAATGGGTTCTCATATACACAAGTCGTACTACTGATTATTTAGCCCACAGTGTTCCCACCAGTTTGATAACTGGTTCACCATTGCTGGGAAATATCAGAAACTGTCATTGACATTGCCACTGCACTGATGTGCCTTTTTGGTAAGTTTGCAACTAACAACGAACATACAGTGCACAATATCAATGTCAAAAGCCAGTTATACAAAAATTCCGTGTGATGTAAGACCGACTGTTATCAATTGCCAGTTTCAAGTTTGCAGTTTTCATACTATAGAATGTTGTTTTCGTATACGAATAGGGATATTGTTTACAAACAATGAGCTATAATAAAAACAAAACCGGAGTACGCTGTTTTCGCACGAAATATTCTGCTCACACGTTTGTTCAAATTTTGACATCGCAGTCATGTGATGCTGGCGACAATCAGTAAACTGTTTGGTCGCTAATCCGCCATCAAAAGGCCGATTCGATAAAACCTACAAGTTAACTTGGTCGAAAAGTCCCGATTGAGAGTTTATCAACTAAAGTGAACAATAGAGTTGTTTATTCTCTCAAAGCGATCATCTCATATAAGCATTGTTCTTTAACAATTGCGACCAAACGCTGAAATGAAATCTTTCGGTTATGTCTAGAGTGGAACACTGAAAGCTGTAGTTCACTTCTTGCCTCAGATAAAGTGGGCCCTACGGACCCGTTCCTACAAGAACTAAACAAGGCTGAACATATTTTCCTGTCATAGTTCAATCTTTACTGATAATTTTTTCAGCTTGCATGCATTGTTGGAAACAATCTCTCACTTTTAACCAGTGACTAATGTGGAGGGAAAGAGCTCATCGCCTAACCCGAGCGTAGTTCTCATCCTGGCACCAATACCTTGGCTACTTTGGCTGCCCTAACGTCAAAACGACAAGCATTATGAGTGTACAGGATCAGGCAGGATTATTAAACATGGAAGACTGTATTGCCACTTGTGTGTCCACATTCTACACGAAATCCCAAAAACAGTGTGCGTTGCTTGTGCACTTTAGCCAATCACACCACGTCAGTCGAATACCGTTTTCTTTCAGGCAGGCTACTGGTTAGGTAATGCTCGTTGCAATTAATCGGAAGTAGTGAAGGTCGATGATCGACCCCTAGCGACTCGGGAAAGAAAGGAAACATGTAGGGCCTTTTTGGATGCAGATCATTCGGAACGTCTGGCTGAATTAGGGGGATTACAATTAAACGTGAATGATGCTCAAGCTGTATAGAAAAAATTCAACCACCTGGTCATCCGTTATTAATTTATTAATTTTTGGATTTTTACGAAGATCCAGTATAAGCTTTCGATACGGAAGCTGGACAGAATATTCTTCAACGCCTAGCCAGTACCAATCATAAGGTGGATAAAACGTATCACTCTAGCTCACACTTGAAATGTTTTTAATTAAGTGTATAAACTGAACATATCGCCCAGAATGAGCGCAGAAAGGTCTTACTGTTGGCTGTCATTGCCTGTGTCGTTTGTATGACCTTTGATAAGTATGAACCATCCATCCGGTGACTACTGCCCACTCAACCCTGTGTCTGAACTTCACTGGATCATCCAATTCGACGCAATTCTGTCGAATCTGACATTATGACTTTTAGAGACGAAAATGCTTGGCGTTCGGCTGGAACACAAGAGTCAAATGCATACATTAGGATGGATAATTCGGTGGGGATGAAATCCATTTAGGATTGTAAGGTATAGGTTGCTATCAGGTCAGCTTGGATGAATGTACTGAACTATGCTGATTACATCGGTAATGGTCCAGACGGAAAGATATTACGTTCCACCTATCCCGCCAGAATTATCAGACAGTTCAGTGGAATAATTCTATGTCTAACAGAAGCAGCCTTGTAGCGAATTTTCATATCATCTCACAATACTGGCAGCCTACCTCGACCTGCTGGATCATCAGAATCTAACAGCACAAAATAGCTTTGGTGTCGCATTGATCGAATTATTCCTAATTTTACACATGCGATAGAGATATACAAAGTGATCAGCAAATCACGTCGGACTATCTTAGTATTAGTGAATCCATGTTTCGCCAATGAGCAACGGGGGATTTCAGATGAACTGAGCTATCCCTAAACACATCCCTCGTTCTCTAAGCTGCCATGCACACATGTAGCTTGCAAACACTTTTTTTGGTGTGCAGGCAGAATATAATTGCTTCTCTTAGTATCATGCGATCGAAGTGTTCCAGAGGTGTCGTATCTGCATATTAGGGTAACATTCACGGCCGAGGGACCAAATACATACTACTGGTTGTGTAGGGACTAATGTATACACATGCGTGGCCATCCCTGTACGTTTGCCTTCATCTTATCAAGAAGCTTGCACACAGACTGTTTCTCGTCCCTCGTTTTTCTCTCTCCCTTTCCCTTATATACAAGCCAAACAGTGCACTTGTAGGTCGCGGGCGTTGTAAGCCGAGAACGAGGATGGCACAAGCGTTGTTTATTCAGATAATCAATACATGGTTTACGCGCTTCCACATGACTACAAACAAAAACACTCATCTGCGTGGGAAACGCGTCTCCGAACGTCACAGTTGCCCCGGGCGCCAATTTTCAGTTCCTTCGTGTCCCGAGAACCATTTCATGCCGCGCTGCATTTCAGTGCTTCTTCTCGTACTTTCTTTGCGGCCACTTCAGTGTCAAAATCCATGCTCCTGCCCCACTACTGAATAGTAGTGGTGTGAGTAGTATAGTGTGATCGTTCGACCTCGTTACACGAGTATCAGGTAGGTGAAACCTGAATCTGAATCCTCACAATCGAAGCGCGGAAGCTGTTAACCACTAGTACAAGGAACGGGACTATCAGGCTACCAGCCGCCACGTCCTGTGAACTGAACTGAAGACTGAGTCAGACAAAGTAACAAGACTCACAGAACACTAGACGCAGTGATCATTTCCAAAGGTGGACTAACACGCACGGGAGTAAAAACCTTGATCTATCCGTAGCAAACTGCTTTTGACAGTGTCACTAACCTTTCTGTCCACTCATGTCCATTGCTCACCATAATCAGGCAATATTTTGAAATTAGTTTGGGGGTTGAGAGAAAACCAATTAGTGAAAAAATAACCAATAACCATTAAATAGCACCTAGGTGAGGTAAAAACGATAGACACGTCTACTCACATTTGATGTGAGCCAGACGACCAATGACAACTGTTCCAGTGTACGTCGGATCAGTGTTTGCTGGGTTCTGAGAACGGGCATGACCATATTTTGTCCAGCAATGTATACTCTTATATAAACTATTTCAGAGATTTGTGGATATTTTGCCTTCATTCAGTTTGTCTGCGACTTCTGTTCAAGGTCAACTGAAGTTTATTTCAGTCCTGACTACTGCGCGTGACTGAGAAAACGATGGGTATGGTATTGTGTTGTGCATACTTTAGGTAGTAACTTGCGTCAGCTTCATCTGCTCAATCGGTCCTGTTCAGCCTGCTCAAAATTTTCTATTGTAGCTTGTTCAATTACAAGCCTCCAACGGACAAGCAAGCAATTTGGCCCGGTGAATTTGATTTAACCGAGTGCCCTAGCCATTCCACCAGTTACCAAGGCTGTCGCCATTCAGAATGGCACATGCTTTTGTGCTGTTTTCTATAACCGACAGACCCGAATTCCTCACATAGTTTTGCGACGGCCTAACGAAGTGCACATTCCATCGGTGTACAACCTCGGGGCATCGTCCCTGTGAAATACGAGCGTATGTATGTGTTTGCGTTTGCGCACACACGCACAATCAACGTGAATCGGGGGGAAATACCCGATGGAACGAGTGCGAGGTTGTCATCGTGGCGTGTACGCGATCGACATGCATTCCTGTCCGCACCAGCCTGAATGTGTAGCCCACGATTTTCACATTGGTCATGAAATAAACACGAGTAACCATTGGATCCACCTTCGACAACCTTAACCGAGGGTTCTAGTTCGTTCTGGAATGAGCTGAGTTCAGTGTGTAATCAAAAAGATAATCTGCTGAATACCATCGTGTGTCACCGTAGTGTGTCATGATTGCATGATATTTCACGAAACCAGTGTCATCTTTAAAAGGATTCTCAAAACGTAAAATTGAGACCTTCTAAGTGAATCACGGAATACTGAAAACTGTACACTGAAAAGTGTCATAGAACTGTTAAAAAATGAGTTATCTACAGTATGCTGACGTACGCAACTTGGTACAAATTGTACCATCTGAAGGACATCATTATGGCAGTGGTGCAAATAAGAAAACTGATTTGCGCGCTCCAAGCAATAGCAAACTAACCACAATGCTGTACATAATTAGCGGGATACAGACACTGGTTTTTATTGCAGACGGACTCAGCTGCACGTGTGAATCAGATTAAACATAGTTGGCTCGTTTTTTAAAAAAAGTACAGTAATCGCATTTTTTTAGGAGGACAAAGAATGTACTGTTGCACATTCCTGAAATAAGATTGAGATTGGAAGTACTATCGACGGTTTCTAACAGTTTCCTAAGGATGGACTTTAACCCACTGAAAAACGCGAAGAACAACACGAAAGTGCTCAACGTCCCTCGTTTCATCTACTGGTCATCAAAGAATCATATTGGGTATACACATTAGTTTCACCAATTAAACGGACTATTTACTTTTCAAGTTGGCCATCACTCACATTCGATCGCAGCCTTTGCATTCAAATAGAATTTCCAGTCAGCCTCTTTCGAAAACAAGCACAAGACTCGAGTTTCCCTCTCAGTAGGGCTCAGCAGTAGTGCATATCCTTGCCACGGCCGGGATTTGAACTTCGGACATTCCAATCATGAGGCAACCGTGTTGACCACTGCGCCATTGACCTCACATTAGTCACCGTCACTTGTGAGCAATGATCAGCTTGCCCGATCGGGGTCTCGAGAGGAGGCACAGTAACTGTCCTGTTAACTCCAATCGATAACCACGCGATTAGAACTTCCGATACAGGTCGAGATCACTGATCTCGTTAAACCTGTTAGACGATATTTTAGATTACTGATGAGGAGTTGGGAATATTTACTCCATATCGAATTAACAAAAACTGCTGGTTGATTAGGTTACGTATTCTAACTACACTCCAGTTACTAGGATACGCGTGATTGGCGCATAAACAGCCGTAGTGAATGTGTGCGCACAGACGAACGTCTAACCCCAGTGTTAAAAAGACCGTATACACAGGACCCAGTCTATAGGTAGCGTCTGAACCGCATAGCTAGTCAAGCAAACGAGAATGACAAATTTACGTTTATCGACTGTCGGTATTGCCCAATCAGAACACAGCTGAATCAAGCAGCCAAACCAGCAATACCACCCAGTAACCTAGAGTGGATCAGAGGGGAAATAGAATGGAAAGATACGGATCACAGTATGCTTTTTGGTTACTCATAGAGTGGTCCAAAAACCGATTAAAATCGACTACAACCCATGGACTATTAGCGATATGCAATGAAAGACCGAAAACTACACTAACCACATGGTTATCGCTTTTGGTGAACAAATGGCTGTAACTAATATCCCATTTGTTTAAACATTAGGTGTTTAGAATCAACGAATTGAATTGCGTTGTCGAATTATCACTTCCCCACAAACGACTAGAGGGTATCTTATGAACACAGGAAGTCCCTGGTATCAACCATTAACTTCTGTAATTGATTGCTATTAGTATTGTAGGAAAAGTAATGGATTTCTGACTTGAAACCTCTTAAGGCTCAACTGGAAAATTAGTGACTCATTCATCCGATGCACAGTTGTTACCGTTTGTCAAAAGTTCCTCAATTTCACGACTCTATTGCAATATTACTGTCACAACCAAATGTAGCTGCATAGGTCTATAAGCTGTAAGACACTGACAGAAAAAAATCACGTAAATAACACTAATCTTTCGCTAGTCCCAGCTTTGCATTACTGTTGATTTCGAGAGAGATAAAAGAATGGAACTTTTAAAGCGATAGAACGCCAGAACGAAATATAATACCGTGTGATTAACAGTGTAAAGAGTCTTGGAATCAATCAGTCTATTCTTTTAGGAATGATACACTATTTCAAAAAGTCCAGGAAAGTTTATCCGCATACACATGAGGGTGACCAGATAACACCATCGTTATCAGATAGTCCATCGTTAGAGTAAACATACAAGTGACTGGGGAAAATTTTTCCTAAATGGACGGATCCACTTTAAAGAGAGATCAGCCATACCTATCCATGTGAGGCTACCAGTAATAATAGATTTGGGGTTGGATGAAAGAGCTCTATCCACAAAAAGATTCTCTCTAATAGGTCCACTCAAAAAACAGATAAGTGTGCACGTAGATGGAAAATTAGTGTTTGGCAAGCTGTTCATCTATCAGGTTTCAAAATGGTAACCTCACAGCCCAATGCTCGAAAGATAATGAACCACATGAACCATAGCTCTAATTTAGTCTGACTATGTGTGGGACATCTGTGAATTTACCAGAACAAATTAACCGTTTGCTTTCAAATAGATTTCACACTTTAAAAAGGGCAATCTTGACCTGCTGGTGACCCTAGAGGTAACTATATCAACGAGAGTGAACGAGTCTATTTCGTAATTCATTTAACGTATGGAGTAAGTGGACCGGAGGACACCTGCGCCTGACAGTTTCGCTCCAGCCACCAACAACAAGTGGTCTGTACTCGAATTAACATTAAATACAATCAAGGCAATGCAATACGTCAACTAGAGCAGACGTTTCGTGACGACGGCTTTGGAAAGTATCCACAAGGTGAGGGAACACGACAAGCACATGAAGTAATCCACAGTTCCTAAGAAAACTAACATTTCGACTACTATTCCGAGGAGACAGCGAGTGTCGATTAGCCGAAAATCGTCTGCGGTTAGCTGTTCCACGCACACTATATGGTGTGAGACCAATGGTTTTACACGAGGTGGACCGGATTCCCCACAACTCTGGTCAAGAAAGCGACGCCTCTGTTCACGAAATCAAATTTAATCCACGAATACCGGTGTGGACAAGAGGCGCAAAATATTAGACCAACCGAAGTTCACGATGGAACCAGAGTTGACGAGCACCCGTCAAAATAGAGTTAAACAGAAGATTATGAGGTTAACAGGTAAAATAACAATAAATGTTTCGAAAGAGCCAGCCCCATCAACCTCGACGCTTTATCCGATGAGGCTACATACATAACCCGACGGACATTTCGTGTTCTCTTCATAACACAATACAGATGTCATGGGATACAAAGATCGTTATACTGTATCCCACCGTGCTGGTTTGTGTGCAAAATGAACTTGACTTGTAACAGTGATACTGTCCTGAGGGAAATCGGATAAGTTTTAACTCCTGATGGCACCTTGCTTTTGAAGTTGTTATTGAGGATATTGTACGTCCACACCTACTGCCTTGAACACAAATTGAAATGTGACCAACTCCGCTCAAGTGCAATTTCATCCTTCTCTCTTCTGTCATAAAATTCCCGATTTCTATATGAAAGCTCACCATTCCAGTGTATCAAAACAGCTGCGGCATCTGTAGGTAGCTCCTACACTAAGGTGACAATGATGTATGTTTACATGAGTTGTCGCGAAAGAGTTTGTTGGCCATTCACATGTTTTTGCTTTGTTGAAATGTGTAACATTGGAGAGCTTAATCGATTAATGGCACTTATAACTGTTGTGATGAAAACGTCTGTTCCGAAGGAGACGCACAAGAAGGTAAGCCAGCGTAATCTGTCGTCAAACATCTGTATGAAATCGAACACAGCTGAAAGGTCTCCGACATAGTCTGCGTAGTGGTTAGATGCAAATGGGGAGAGACTTCACAACTCGCCGACTTTTTATCGACTGACCGTGTCAATTAGTCCTTCCAGCAGTCCGTAATGACGTCGCATCTGCCGTGGTGATTAAACGGCAAATCGAACAGGAGGCGTTTAGATAACCAACTTTCAGGGTCAAAGTATCATGCAAGAGGAGTAAAGACAAAGTCCTGAAGAAACTATTGCATATGTGGCTAAAAGGTAGAAAAGGGACACTTGCCATCAGAGGCTGAACAATCAGATTGTTAGTTTGGTTTATCTTTCACACACTAATGCGCATCTCTGTTTGTAGGAGGACGTAGCGGCGAGTTCAAGAGTTGTCCAGTTGTTTCATGCGCGATAACCCGTCGGCTGTCAACAGGACGGTGCGTTGCAGAGGTGATACAAACAATTGGTCACCTAAAGTTTCACTCAATTCACATGTTGTTGTTGAACAACCTCCTCTAGAAAACTTGTCCCAGTTGGCTGCTTCCACAAGTATCCATATTCTTACTTCAAAACGCTTTCAAGCTATCAAATCGGTCTGATGATTCGAGTCTAAAGTTCCGGTTTTGTTGCAATTGTCGAATTAGTTTCGAACTTTTCGACGATACGGTTCACAGTCATTAGTCCCTGTAGATGAATAGTGAGTATTTCTGTTATAGAGAAACAATGAACGTCTAGTCGCATTCATTGTTCTAGCAGTGGTACAACATTTTTGGAAAAGGCTGTTGAGGACAAAATTTGGCTAACGCGACAAATCAGAACACAAGAAACTTTGTTCCAGTCAAACTTTTATTGCTCATTGCTCAGATCACCGAAGTTTATTTAACCATCCATGAATTTTGCTCCTGAAGGAAATTCGTATCGATAGGAATTGTTTTCAGTTTGTAATCGATTCAACTTCCGATCTGTAAAAACTCTTGTATAGACATTCGCATAAATGAAACTGCTAATATTGAATCGAAGCGCCTAACAGCTTGTCTTGGACACCAGTCTGTTCTGTAGGGTAATTCGGAAATAGCCCCGCGAATTACACGCATTCTTTGGCAGTAATAAGTGTCGCATGCAGGATGAATTAAGTGTCATTAAAACGTGCAGTTAACAAGGTGGACATTCGTTCATGGTCACATCCCTCAGTTTTTAGTTCGCTTGGATGGATTATTCATAAGTTAGGGGCATGGGCGGCAACGTTTAGAACAGTGGACCGAACACAAGAGTGCTGGGAGTTCGGATCGTTGATGGGCTGCAGAAAATTTCGGATCTGACGTACAGAAATACTGGAGTTACATAACTTTGAAACAGGATGGTAAAGAAAGTAATTAACAAAGAACGGCAAGAACAGTGCAGAAGCAGAGCATCACTTACCCGAAAAACCCATCCACTTGATTCACCTGACGCAACTAAGTTTCATCACCGACCAAACCGCTGGCCATAATCACTACAATTTTCTAATCAGTGAATGGATCCTGTGTCTCTTGTTGCGACCGTGGAAGATGTTCGGCCTGCAAAGTTGTTTGTCGTATGAAAGCTTGTGCAGGTTATGTTAAAACATGGGCAACGAACGCGTTGACCCATTTGCATGACTGACTTATATCCGCATACATTGAGCAACAGTACTTCGTCATTCGTGTAAGTGACAGGATTCCTATAGTAAATACACCCTGTTCCAATGGTATCTTTTGGTTCACCGTCTTCTTGGCGTTGACATCTGCACTTTAGTTTCCAAATGAACGCACTATACTACTCACAAGCGAGGCTGACTTTTATGCAAACTATGAATCGCTGGAATGGGCATTTTCGGAAGGCACTTTTCGATTGACTTCCTTTGAACGATTCCATCACTATGTCGTTTGTTCATCGGTCCAGATCATGAGATCTCATTGATCGACTAACCAAAATCACGTCAACCGCCACAAGTAGCAGAAACAATCACTTTTTTCCTGCTTTCTGAACAAATTCATCGTGAACCGTGTGCACCGAGACAAATCCCAATGAGTAATGTGTTAGGTAGTGCAAATCGGGTTTACAAAAATAGTCATCGACGATGAATACTTAATTTCTCTTTCGGTCTAGATTAAAAATCTAAGAAATATCATGTTTCGTCTAATTTCTTTGAACGTCAAATCTGGAGGGCTACAAGGAAATAACTTTATCAATATTTGGTGTTTATGTCAATTCAGAAATTCAAAGTCGAGTAAAACGATTTGAGAATTGTGTTCTGACTTGTGATCCGTTCACAAAATGGATACAGGCCACGACTAACCACAAAATTCTGATATCCAAAGCCTCTGCGAAGTCGACCAATTGAGTTAGAAAAGTTACAGTTCATATCGTTCTATACCTGTGACCTTCCTGGGTATCCACTAGTTTACGCGAGATAGTGTACTTTGAGCACAGACATTTCGTATACCATTTGGATCCTCCATGACTTTCGATATGGACAGTACACACAAATCTTTTTGTGTTGTGGAACAGACTCCTTCTTTAACGGCAGCAATTTAACATGTACATCTCTATTGAGGAACATGATGGCCTGGAATGGTTTTCCTCAACTATCCTATCGAAATTAGAGCACTATAAATTTTAGTGTTTAGCTTGAAAACAATCAAGACCTTCAAGAAAAGGTCACAAACGTGGGTTACCAAAGAAAAACATTCGAGGTATGCTTGTTTCCGAAATACATATTCAAAAATTCTCGTCTCCTTTCCATAGGCTGAGAACGTAACGTCACTTGAAACAGTCAAACAAAAAGCGAGTCGTCCTTCAATCCGTGAACAAAGACAGTAAATGTCTGATGATATCTCATTGATTTTAAGAACGATTTAATTTCCGAAGCATCGCTTTCTGGCTATGGTTTCTTAGATTTTCGACCTGATTTTCAATCGATGTTCTCAGGCAAATGAAAAGGTGTTCAAGCAATATTTTCGTGGATTAGGATTTTTCATTCGGGCTCAAAAAGAATTCACTCATAGGAGAACGACCACAGATAGTGTTTTGAGTAGAAATACCTTCAAAGCAAACTCATTCATTGTGTTGGTCACTTAGCCAAGCACCTAATTAGTCAAAATTACCTGAGTGAAGGTAGACAGTTTTTTAAATTTGAAATTTTTAAATTAAGTGGTTTTACTCAGTGTTTCTATGTCAAAAATTATAGAGCCTTTATGTGTTCTGTAAGCCAAAATTAAATTACAATATAGTCCAAGCTACTAGACTACATACAAGCATTCTTAGAGGATGGAAACTGTTAATTTTCAACACGTGCATCAAGTTGAAAATCATTTGAACTTGATAACTTTTTCCACACATTCACTGTATATGTTGTGAAACTCTTCGGTTCGATCTCGTGGATATCTGGACACTACCATACTCAACGTATTGGTCGTTCTCGATAGTGTTAGAGTTCAGTCATTTCAGTACCTCGGTTTACCAGTCAACTTATAATTACAAAACAAGTCATTTTGCAGGAAGCTTTGCGATATACTTCACACAGAGTCCACTCTGACAATCCGCTGATGAAAGTCACAATCTTTCTGCGTACCCTCAAATTTTTGAAACACTTTTGTACTTTCCCAACTAACCAGAAATCACCAAATTAACCTCAGACTAACTGCAAACCCACCTGCGTGGTTACCCTACATTGGCTATAGGTATGTCGTAGGTGATGAATAAGCTACCTTAGTGCTAGAAAAAGCATGCTACCTGCAAATGTCATTCGGGAAACCATATCCAAAAAACATGGTGAGTCCACTCTGGTAGATCGATTATGACGGGCAGACAAGCAGATGGACACAGTTAGCTAGACGAGATTAATTATACTTCTACCATCGCAGGAAGCACAAAGTTGTATGCATTTGAAACTAAACAGAGTATGGTTTTCGATCGAGCAAAGTTCGGCCAAACGGACAGCTAAATGACTTCGGAGATCGGAATGTGATGTTCGTAATTTCCCAAGCGTCCTATCTCCATGGTTTTACATCAGGAGAAGAAAACCATCAGCTTACTCTAAACGAGATAGTTGTCGAGTCTAGTGAGTCGCACACAATACAATTAATCTTCGCAACAAGTGTAACTAATCATTGTGAGTTCCAACAAGAACCATCCAAAAATTGTTGCACTATTGCCTCTGGTCTGAATACCGAAGTTTATGGAAGTCAGTTATTTGCATCTTCGAACAAAGCGGCTTAGTTTAGCGTAAGCAGTGTCTCATGTTTCCTGATTACCCCAGTGAGAAGTTGCTCTATTTGGTGTCGACCCAAAAATAATCTTTAAATTTCTCATGTCTAGAGTTAATACTGATAAGATATCAGCTTTTATGGTCAGTTATTACATCAGGTGTGTTGACGAAATTCATTTACCGGCCAAACAACCCTTTCACAAAGCTGTTTAACCGCACAACAGTGTAGCTTCCGTTTCGACGATTATATGAGTCTGACTGGCTGGCCTGTAGTTCCGATCTGAACTCAGTTGAAAATCTCTTCTAACAACTGCATATAAAGATCGGGATATATGGTCCTACCACTGACTTGAAGGTTACTGTCTGAGAAAGTCAACATAACCTGAGACTAACTCTGAGTCTTTTGTCACAAGCGTGTCAAACTCTGTATGGGGATGATCATGGAAAATAGAAAAACTCAGTCCTTATTGGCTGTCGTTTAAAGAAAACCTGTCCTAGTGACCCGTGACTTCGTTTGTCAAAACCATACACAATCCTGCCCTACTTGTACTATTCCTATGCCTATGGGATATCGGTGTTTTGACACCGAAAACGGGAATAATGATTACAAAATAAACACAAATGTTCGGAAAGAACAGTGACCTTGCAAGATTATCGTGGTTTCAATCTAAACTGCATACGTTGATGTATTCAGTTACACTATTACAGCCAAAATCTCTCCTGTATGGATAGTTCATCCAAGTGGACGAAAAACGAGTGAAAGAATGCGAACTGCGACCTTGGAAGATCGACCTCGTTGAAATTCACACGTAAGAGTGCATTCTGCATAAGCTCACCGGCTGACCCTCGTGATCGCTAAAAAATGTTTCTCGTGTACTAGGGAATGTGGATGAATTTATACCAACAGTGTAGGATCGGTTATAATCTGTCTAATTATGTAACAAAAAAAATTGAGCTTTTCGCTATAGTTATCGTTCTTATTAGTCCTCCACGTACTTCAAAACTGTGACCGTGTATTGCGTTGGAATAAGGTGTTTGCTAGACCTAATCCAGTACGATATTTTCAGACCTGTAGTTCAACGAGCTGTGTTTTGTTTTAGCGAAAATCGAACTGCCATCAAAGCATGAAAGATTCACTACTCAGAAGATGAGTTTGAGTAGCATATTGATTATGGAGGTGCGATCAGAGTCACATACCCACACATACACCTGAATGTTGAATATATTCACACAACCGCATTGTTAACACATATAATCCATGAAACTCTGTCACAAAATCTAAGAAGGTTAACTACATCGAGCTAGTTGGAAGAAGGAATAAGTGGTCATTCCGTATAAACAAAAATTCACTTGTATTGTGTAAAATTGGGCGGTTGTTTTTATATCATACTCACATCCCCACGAACAAATCCGGTTGATACACCTTATCATAGCACACCTGATAAATGGCAAGTTGTTTGATGGCAAGCCATTAAGTGTTGTTGAGGTTTCTGACGTACACCACAATGAGGACACAACGCAGTGAATCTAAAATATGTTCAAGCGATGGCTCGAAACGAAACCGGTAGCAGTGTGTTGAAAATCATTGAAGTACACTAGTTCCAGTCGTTCAAGAGCTCAGGAAGGCTGCCTAAAAGCTGAATATTATGGTGGAATAGTCCATAGTGGTTCATAAGTGATCACCCTCGGATTATACCGAGCCGAAACTATCGTAAGGGAAATAGTTGTGGTAGAGTAAGACTAAACCGCAGATTGAAAACTTTGAGTTATCGACTTCAAGCAAAGTCACGCATCAAGGTGACGATTTTTCAAGGCCCACATGCTTCCTAGCTAGTTAGTTTGAGAAGAGGAAGAGGAAATTTCAAGGCACTCCGAACGCTGACTGGAAACAGCGATATAGGGAAAAACTGAGCGTAATTAGGTCCAATTGAGAAGCGAAGTTACGGTATCCTGAGAACAGCATAGGTGATGGAGAATCAGTATCAGTTAGAGGATCAGTGACCATTTTCCAGCAGAATAAATAACAACCAATAGTTTGTACGCCTGATCTAACTGACGTGGAAAAACCTCCGACGTCATACCGATTACACAAACAACGGACAGCAGACAGTCGTCAGTGATAATCGCATCCGTTGGTTCACATGGTAAAATCCACAGCACACAAGCAGTGTGTTACCAGCTGTACGAGGTGGAAGCCAATCAGGGATGGTGAGACATCCCATGCAGTCGAGGCCGAAACACACACATTCCTCGCTTGTATAGATCGCCCGTGAAGGTATGTGCATACTGAAAGAATCGAACCCCGCGCGTGTGTCCCCATGCGCAAACATGTATTTGTGTGGCGGGAATACAAGCAGCAGTCACGTGTTGCCCATTTTCGTGAATTAAACCGTAATACCACATAGGTGTACAGTTTAGTGGTTTCATTAGTTCGTTCGGAAATACAGACATTCAGAATGTAGTGTGCAGGCGCAATGAAAATGCATAACTACTCCAATAGCATTTGCTTCCCTTGTGATGTATACTATTTGAAGAGTTGAAGAACCGTGATACTCACTGTCAACAACCTTAAACTTGAAGAGAGGAAGCTATAGCAGTTTCAAGTTACTGACATCTGTCGCCATATCAACACGAACGTTTCTTATGAGTACTCCAATTGCACAGGATAAAATCTTTCGCCCCTTGAAGATAAAAGCACACATAGGTTTTGCTATAAAAAGGGGGCATCAAATTTAGCAGCACGTATTGTCGATTCGTGCTTGGGCTACCTGTCTAATTCGTTCTTCACAAGCATAATGATGATAATTACGGGCACCGTTTCTGCACAAACTTACTAACATCCGTAATACATTATAATATTTTTGGATCGCTCCTAGTTTACATGTTTCTATGATAAAGAACCTTTCCTCCACCAATCACAGATTCGAATATTCCCCTAAAATGTAAATCTTTCTCCATTTTTCCATCGCATTTATGTGAACCCCACGTCCGTTCCTAAGAATTCACTCCTGCTTAATTACGCTAATGACATTCAGCATTCGGAAACGTCGTGTTCTATAGCCTTGCACGATCGCCCTGCCGAATGGTCTAGTTGGCTTAACGCACATTTCTTCTCGTTCAGTACGCCCAAACTTATTGACCTCTTTGGAGCGCAGTGGCCAGGGTTGTGCAATCGGATGTTAATTACTTCAGCAAGGGTCAACATTCGGAATCTCACCATTTTTGACGGATTCCCTGCCACTCGGTAGACAATGTGAAAAGTATCCTTCTTACTGACAGAATGAGTAGAGTCGGTCAGATGAGCAGCAATCGCGCATGAAACCGTTTTAATCACACCACTGTTGAACCACGCAGGATGATGTTTACGCACTCTGTTAGACAGTCGCCTTGTAGTACGACCAATGTATGATGCTCGGCACGAGCAAAGAAAATAGTACACACACAACTGGTTGTAGGACATGGACGTTTGTCTTTGAGTTGTGACGTGATAACGGGCGTTGAGCGGAAACTCATGCACAACTGAACGGCAAGGTAGGTTGCTTCCACTGACTTTCTGAGCTTTCCTGAGATAATGTCGGTCATGGGATGTCCCTTGAAAGGATGGTTAATAAACGCAAGTTTCTTATTCACTGCGAGTAGCTTGAATTTCAACTCTACCGCCTGAATCGTCTTCTAAATGAAACGCACTGGGAAGCCATTCTACGTGAACACTTCTTGTAGAAAGTTTAGCTAAGCTTGTAAAGTGTCAGGAGTGAAGGTCTTTAGCGCTCTACTCGTCAGACATCGTATGTGGTTTCGTTTTTGATTTAGTGGAACGAAACTGCCAAATTGTATGTACTGGCCACTCCAAGTCTGTTTTCTGTACACATTTCGTCGCATTAAACCATCTTCTCTTCTAACTACGCCAACGTCCGAAAAGTTCATTTGACCATTGTTGTCTGGCTCCTTGGTGAAATTATTAATGCTATGGACTGAGGTAAAAGCTGCCAAAACTTTGTCCATGTTGACATTCTCGTTGACGACGCAAAAAAATCATCAACAGCGTTTGTAAAGTGTTCCTTGTTTAATGACTGTACTTAATTGGTTAGTCTCCAGTTTGCTCATGAAAACGTTAGCTAACAGGGGAACTAAGGGCCAGCCCATTGTCATACCATCCCTCTGTCAGTAGATCACATTACTGAACAAAAACTGAAAGTTATTTCCAGAAAGCACCAACCGTTCTCTCAGTTTATCTTTTGAGATGCTCACATTTTCGTTGCTATGTTCGATGTAATTGCATAAGTAGTCAGTTTTCTCTCGTACAGGCACTTACCTAAATAGCGAGGCAACGTCGAACGAAAACATTCTTTGATAGTTCAGGTTCAGGTCTTGGATTGCGTCAGTTAAATGAAACATGCCCGCTTTTTTGACTCAATCTAATTACTGTTTTCACATTTATTGTTGTCAGTAGCCTGAAGATCAAACGCAGAAAACAATTCTTGTACGACACTCTGTCGTCCTAATGACTTCACTGGGTACTTTAAAACGAATTATTGATCTCTCATTTTGTCTTCTCCGAAAGACAACTTACGAGCAAGTTTTGATACTTGTGACAAAATACAAGACAATCCAACCTGTTATGTGTTAAGGTGTCATGCTGAGTCACCAGTTGATGTGGTCTCTCCATGCTGACAATGCTCTATTAAATCAAGAGAATTCACATTTCTCGTCCAAAGTTAACACGTCCACCGATTTCTCCTCTACAATGGTCGGGTCAATTCTCTAGGGGATAACAAACAAACTAACGAGCTTCCCCTTGTACACGGGAGTGCTTTTGCTCAGTCCCACTAAACGGTCCCAAACGTCCTCTCCAGGCTACTTTCTCTGTCCATTTGCTGCTCGAAATGATTGCTACGATGTTCAGTTAGATAACCAGTGATATCTGAGACCGTGTTGAAGATGTGTTGTCAGGTGACACCAAGAATCCTTATATCAGAAAACAACGAGTTGGACAGATGGTGTCATTATAGCCAGCTGCGTTTCGTACAGTAAAACAAGATTTTGATATATCTTAAACCAACAACCGTGCTATTAAAGGTGTGCAGCTCCATCTTCTTGAATAACGTAGAGATCGTACATGAACTGAATAGCCGTCATCTTAGATTCTCCAAACGTGTATTAGTTCATCGTAATTTTACCATTTACAGGCAAATGTGGTAATCCATAGAACCCACCATGGGTACGAGTGACGTTAAGCGCAATGCCTGTTGGCTAATGTCTAACAAACATTTCAGCAATTGGCGCTCAACTGTCGTATGCCAACAAAAAACTTACCTAACGTTTGTTCTTAGCAGTCTACCAGCTGATGTGCAGACCGATGTTTTCAGAATCTTTGATGGGCAATAGAACAAAATTTTACAAACAGCTCATTGATGATGTAGTTAATGTTTGGCGATAATCTCCGTGAAGGGCCTACAACGACAACCATCAGTGAAGTCAACAATTTCCACCATCTCGAACCCGCTGATATCAAAAAACATGACTGTTTACATTAGTTGAGCTTCACCACAGTAAACGACTGTCTACGTATCTGGCAGCGAATTTTATGACGTTCTCCTCAATGGTTACGTTCCCCCAAGTTTTTCACTATTCACGCTGAATACGCTCTGTGCAGCCATATTGAACAGGCATGTTTGACGACGGTCTCACGTATGGGATGTACGATCATAAGGTTGTCGCGACTCGAATCACGTGAAGATGGCTTCCGTAGTGAATTAGTAGCTCAACAGGCACAGTGGGCATATTGAGATGGCAAAGGTGGATATTCGATTAATTTGAGGACACAATGAAACATCCTCATTGGTATGAAGCTATGAGAACTAAGATGTCATCTTGGAGAGAAATCCTAACTGTGGGGCTATGGACTGGATTTAACGGGACAGCTAGTGTCTTCTCACGAGTTGACCGGGCAATCTGAACACAACATGTAAGAGAGTATGTCTGAGCGTTTACATAGGAAAATTCGATCATGTCTAATGTGAGGTCAATGGTGCATTGGTCCACACGGTTGTCTTATGAAATCCTGTCCGAAGTTCCAGTACCGGTCGTGGCAAGGATACACATTATTACTGCAAGCTGTAACAAGAATGGAACTCGAGTTTCCTTTTTCCGGTGTTTCTTTTTGGAAGTTACTGAATAAGAAATCAATGAGAATGTGACAGTTGCGATCGGTTTTGAGTGATGTTCAAATTACATTAGCCAAAATCTCCACTTTTACAGTCAGTCAGAAATGGTGATACTACGAAACATGTGACTTATACTTAAAATATTTGATAGGAATTATTTCATTCTATACCCTAGGAACACCTGAATAGGTAATAGTTTGCTTGTACAACGATGCACTTACGAACACTATATAAGAGGTTCACGAATTCGGTAGAGTAGGACAAGCGCACCCCACTCTATGGGAAAGCGCTTGACTATAAGATGACTAATTGATAAACTATCATTTCCGAAGAGTAACATAATCGGGAAAAAATTTCGGTAAGAAACGCCACGCCTTCTTCGTTTATTTGTTGCGCTCATCCCGAAACACAAATTTTTAGATTTTCTCAAATTTAACTGAAAATGATATCATTAATCATGCTATTGGTTACATTAGTCCGATATGCCAGTTACACACACCCGAAGTTACCAATCTATGATGTGTACTGATTTGTTTCGCACGCATAGTTAGCTGAAGACCCGGAGTGAGTAAAGTGGGTACTTTTCGGAACCACATGTCATGCATACAGATACATGTTCGTATAAGTATCGCTGAACCGCGTGGAAACCAACCTAAGGAAACGAGGCGGTGCCTGTAGGGAATGTGAAAAACGTCGAACGATTTCTTCCACGACCGAAAAACACATGAGGTGACTGCACAGTATCGCCTGTGCTTTTTCTCTCCCGGTTTTATGGTCGTATCCAGAAACGAGGTCTCTAGCGTAAACTGTCAGGGCAAAGACGTTAGACGGAGATACACATTCACACACACACGCACACGCGCACACAGCCTGTCGGCTTTCGCTCGAGTTGCAATACTCGATCTTTGAGAGACAGAAAGAGTCGGCCTATGTTTCTGAACTTGGCTGCGTAAGGCAGCCGGCGCCTGTCAAATGCCATAAGGTCCGGGAAATGGGAGCGAAACGCACGATTCGTCGACCGACGAATTTGCACGCAATCGATATGGCTTGCGGATGTATGCCCTCTTGTCCGGTCTGCTTTCGCCCAGTGTGATTGTGTATGTGCATGCGTGGGCATTCCCCAACTTACGTGCACAGTCAGGACAGTCGCACATCAACAATGCACGTGGATAAGCCAGCCAGCCTGGAGGGCAACCGTTTCTTACACATGACTCGGTAACCGGGGTGTAACCTATCGTCCATACTTATTCCGAGGTGTGGATGAGCCACGGGTTGTTCGAACTACCCTATCCGCAGTGACCGCAATGGAGTGTGCTTGAATGTTCGTTAATGCCGACCCGAGGTTACTTAGTTTAAGTTCAAATCAACACGATCGCATGTTTGCAGGTACTCCAGGAGAAGTGTCCCTGATACTTGTTAGGATGACGAACAGTCTCAATTATCCCATTGACTAAATCATTCGTACACAAGTGGCTCTCTCTAAGATCATTCCTTGTTTGAATGGGTGCGCGGAAGAATTTGGTGATTTTTGGAGTGATCTAACTGACTGATGTTAGACCACAATTTACCAGACGACTTCATTCTCACATCTGACCTTGAAACGCACCTTGTGAGCACGATTACTAAGAAGTACGACAAAGGAGTAGTGTCGTGATTTTGATTAGCCTTCCACTTAAAATCACCTCTGTCAAGCTTATTAAAATCTTTCCAATAAGGTGGAAACTTATGGTCGATTATAGCTTAATCGAGGACTTGGTGGAAAATGATCACTGGCACGACGCACAGCATATATTCATTCAGACTTGTTATTTTAATGTCAGAGGGTACTAACCTTTTCATTAATTGAATCAGGAAAAATTTCGACCACAATCAATACATCACATAATCATCGCAAATCTCATTGCAATTTGTGTTACTTGCCAACCACACATGATTTATTCTAAAAAACACTTTCAGAAGAGCGAACTGCTCGGTTGAACGGAATGACACAGCACATGACTTGTGACATGCTCCCAAACGTTTTAGCTGAAGGGCCGAAGATAGGCGACGAACTTGACCTTCCCCCTAGCACGAGTTATCCGGTCGTTGACCCCGAATACATGTCTAAATACCCTTTGTGTCGTTCATTCCTACCTACAGCGTCGCGGTCATATGGGACAACCCTCAGCCAAGCAGTGTGTCCATGCGGACACGGAACACGCCAGTGTCTATTACCACAGATAGTGGACAACGGTTCCAGGCCGCAAAAGGGCCCAACTACATAGAAGGGAATAACTGACTCATATCTACCAGCCAGTATCACGTCCAGTCAACTATCACCTAACTGCATGCATACACTAAACTCCCCTGGTTTACAGATCATCCTGTAGACAACGAAACCCCACCGCGAACAAAACGGAGGCTAGACATAATACAGGTTACACTTTGGCTAGATTACAGCGCACCCACAACATATGCGGCAAACATCTGTCGGTTTTGATATGAAAGACGATAGGAAATCGGTCAAAAGACTCGACTCACTCAGTGACAACAAGGATTTGTTCGAGATTGTCACTTCTGCTAACGGAAAGCCGTTGCAACCAGTATAGATTGATAGTCACAAGTACTATCGTTTCAATAAAAACCTTAAGTTATATAGTACTGTAATGAAACAACTGTTGTGCTGAAGTGACATACCCTATGTTTGGATTGTATGCAAACGCTAATTATAGTTGTTGTTTGTAAAAATCTACTGGAAGTAGTGGTCCCGAACGAACATGAAGATGCATTCGGGATAGAAAGGGTCTTCTGAGGAAGTTTTTAACAAGTGGTATACATGTATACTGCATAACATACGACTGTTTCGGGAAGCCAGAATATCAGATGTGAACCTGAAGGCTACTACAACTAACCTGTTTGCTAGTACTGTGACTACGTCATTTTACGGCATACCTACTTAAAGGCAACCAATAACGCCACACAGTGCTTCAAGTTACTTCGAGTGAATTCAAAGCCATACGTTCAGACACTACCTTGGTTAGATATTACATAGAAGTTGACGTTTATTAGTAATTTGGTAGTTTTTATGTATCCAGTACAACGTCACCATAATTAATCATGTGCATATCTGAGATGTTTGAGCTAACTTTAGTGCGCCTCCATATAGTCCCTTTTATGCCGGCTACTGTGGTGCACAACTGGTCGGTTTAGGAGATTAATAGCTGAACAACCGAGAAGTGATGAACAATCTATTGCACAGCAGTAACATGAAATGACAACTGCTTGTGCACGACAGAAAGGTGAATGCCAGCGGAATTATCAGTGATAACACTCCAGTTGGAAAAGACATGATTTTGTCGTAGAAGAGAGAAAGTTCAAAGAAAACAAATCACTCAACTTTATAACCTGCATACAACGTGAAAAAAGTTTTACATAAGGGTTTTAGGGTATAATTGTAGCGAGAAGGCGTCCAATAAAGCACAATCTTCATTGTCCAAATCGCCAGTCACATGCAACGCGCGCTCTCTCGTTTATGAGTCATAATTCCAACCCACGACACCCCCCGGTTTCCGTTCACACGGCGTGTGCACTACTAACCGGTTTACGTGTGTGACCGGTGCCTTCTATCGGAGGGTTTTCCGCTTGCCATTCCTCGTCTGTTTGTCCGATTTCGTTGCGCAATGGCTCGTCCGGCTGCTCGTGCTGTCCGCCATCCACCCAGTGTTGGCCTTGACCGTATTCCAACATCGTGTCGAGATGTTCCTCTAAATGTTGGAAAAACCACGCCTCCGATCTGGCCGTCTGTCGTATTTCGCCTGCCCTGCCTCGCCCGTCGGTCCGATCCAGTCGAGCGATGACTCATCCGGTCGCGCACGTTGTTCTTGATCCGATCGCAGCAGGCTTTTGAACGTATCTCCCACCCGCGTTGAGGCATTCGGCCGAGTGTTCGAAAACTCGCACCTCCGGCCTGACAATCCGCCACATAATGTGCGTATTTGCCTCTTTACACAGCATCTCAGACGACGTCGGTTAACGTGGTGAAGATCGACTAGCCTATCTTGACCGTGTCGACCAGATTACAATATGTATCATTCATCTAACGTTTTTCTAAAGCCGCTTCGAAAAGTCTTCATCAAAATTTGAGGAAGTCTCGTGGAGTTGGTCAAGTTTAAGCGATTGCTACTTATCCAGTTCACTAGTTGCCATACCTTTCACTATCCGTCGAAAATCTTGTTACTCCAGTGACACTGGTTGTTTTTCTTTTCTCACTCAACTTTCCAATGATACAATCATAGGATAAGGTTTTGTAATACCCACTGAAAAAGAATTTAAGTCATTCCATACAAGATCACTTTCAAGACATTCGTGAAACAACTGATCATAGTATTTTCCTATCAGATTCCTTCCCATTTCCGTCGTTCTAGTTACGTAAGCATATGACAGTCATGAATGACAAAGTGCTCAAATGATCTTACAATAAAAACCCAGCTTAGCTTCCGGATGAATACAGTCTTAGTGGACAATGCTTAACGCTGCCCAAACAAATGTTTGGTTTTCAAGTTGACCATCACTCACAATCGATCTCAGCCTTCGCATTTAGATAGACTTTCCAGCCAGTCTCTTTCGAAAACAAGCACTAGACTCCAGTTTCGCTCTCAGTAGAGCTCAGCAGTATTGCATGTCCCTGTCACGTACGGGATTTGAACTCCGACCATTCCAAACATGAGGCAACCATCTTGACCGAATTATCAAATATGAACGTCCAAACACTCTCGCTTGTGAAGAATGATCAGGTTGCCCGATCGTCTCCAGAGGAGACACAGTAATTGTCCTGTTAACTCCAATCGATAACCCCGATATTAGGACTTCCGAGACAGGTCGAGATCACTGATCTCGTTAAACCTGCAAGGTGATATTTTAAATTACTGATGAGTAGTCAGGGAATTGGTTTATTTTCAAGTTGACCATCACTCAAATTCGATCGTAGCGTACGCATTCAAATAGACTTCCCAGCCAGCCCATTTGGCCTCTGGTTGGCTCGTTAATGCGTTTGTTCTTTGAGTAACCGTCACGTATGCACCTGATCGTTGAAACTATGTGACCTCTGTTCAATCTTGTTGATAAATTTAATTCGGATTGGTTAGTGTGGCGGGCTTTAGAACGACCTCTGAAAGGGATAAACAGGAAATGAATTGTTCTTTGTGTTCACCTGATTCCGTTGTGTGTCAGTGACGACTGAGAATAAGCTTTTGTTCCTGGTCATGACTAGATGTATGCTGATATTCGTGATAAGTCAGAATAAACAGATTGCACAGCATTCAACGGGGGTATTGCCTGTATATCACCCTCAACCTCTCATGCGAGTGCAACTGAAATGTGTGCCCCAATGCAGTTCATTATACAGCTAGACAAAGCCACACAATGGTATTTAGTTCAGCTAGGCTAGTAGGGAGAACGGAGGTTTAACGATCTTCACCCCATCCGTTTTACGCAAACAAATGCATTGTTATCATACACAAGATGAAAGACCGGGTTAACAATTAGTTCAAGATGGATAGTCCAGATGATTGAGTTATATCAGAAGCAAATCATTGGGACAACCAGCTATGCGTGGGATGTTCCGGGATGCCACTTGCTTTGGACGAGTGTGATCTGTAATCGTTGACAGCGGTCTAAATCATAAATTTGGTTTATCAGTATGTTTGGGTGAGCGCGGTGATGAGTGGAACAACATTGCACACCAGAGTGATGACATAGCTTACTACATGAAGCAACGTCATTCACCTTAGCAGTAGTATCTAGCCTTGAACTTCTGGTATTGATATGTTCGCCGAGCTTGGCATTTAGGTTGCAAACGTTTCATCACCAGGCGAGGTGACATCATCGGTGAGTAGGTGTTTCAGCGTATACGCTACGAACATATCAATACCAAAACCATCAACCCGAGCTACAAACAACACCACCACTGTTCCCAACCATCAGAAGCCTTGAACTTCATTGAAAAGAACGGCCTAGCTGAACATTAAATTAAACAAGCTTTATATACAATCTGGACTCAAACAATCATCTACTTCAATGGTGACTTACGGAATGCCTTTGACCGAGTTAGCCAGTCAGATAAATAGCTTTCACTCAAAGCTAAGTCTATTCGAACAATTCAAACGAGAGTATAAATGGTTGGTGAATGTTTGGTTAGGTATAATGAAGTAATGGTCTTAATTTCAGGAATCCACGGCGGGCTGAATCAGCGCAGAACAATCCGAATGCAGTGAACCAAGTCAGATTGACTGGAATGCTCCAGCTTACATGAACTCGTGAATAGATGCTACGGAGCAGGAAAATAAAGAGATGGCCGTACAAACGATTGTCACCGATGACCAAATCAGAGGCAAGATTATTCCAACAGTCAGTGAAATATCTCGACACGGTAACGAGATATGGTCGAAGCCCACAACAGGTGGATTGTAGACAACACGGGCGGGCGGAGGAGGCATCACTCAACGAAATCGAACCAACAGGCGTGAAATGGCAGGCCAAAATCCCACGACAGAAAGTGTCAGTCACACATACAAACCAAGCAAAAGTGCACATGACGTTCACGTGAAAACCACCGCTGCATTGTGGACCAGAATTCCGGTTCGTAAACGCGAAGGAACGTGGGAACGGGCGCGGTGGACAATGAAGATCGTGCTTCATTGAACGACTTGTTACTTCGATGCCACGCCCTGAACACAACGCGGCACCACTGATTCAGGAGTTTAAGAGGGGACAAAACCGACAGCGGACAGTGGACCGTTTCCATAGCATCGGGTTTCTGGATGCTAAAGACATCCTGGTTTACCATCAACACTTATTATGACAGTTGATTTTGGGTCTGCCAGAAGCGACCGAGAAAGTGAAGAATAGGATGATGAAGGAGTGATTTATTCAGAACTTGCTGCCGGAATTGCGGGAGAAGGTTTAGATGACAGAGTTTGTGGAGTCACAGATAATTAAAATGCTAGTCGGAACTGCAGAGCCCCTATCCGTACAGACGAAAAAAAGAGACGGTTAAAATTCGGTGAGCTCGAGAAGAAGATCGAACAACTGACAAGAGCAGTGAAAAATCTGAAGACGAGTCCGGCAACAACAATATCACACGTTAGATGGGTACATTAACCACAACATTTCAACCAGTACTTTGTAATTTTAATGGCCATTGGCCCAACAAAAGTTTTTCTTATTGTTTTCCTGTAGTACCGAATTATCATGCAGGCGTCCCACGAGCAAAAGTGCTGATCGAGACTGAACAAAAGATTGCGGTAGTAGATACGGGGGCATCAGTTACAAGCTAAGTACAAGGAATGACAGTTAAGCCCACTAACTGGAATGTAATTGCGGTAGGAGGGATGGCTTTGAAGGAACGGTGGACTCAGAATGTCGAAATTCAGATAGTGCCCGATGACGACAAGTAATGTTAGTAATGGACAGTGTAAAAAACGACAATCTTGGCAGCTTTTGTCAGTTTCATTCGTTAAAGATCCCCTCATTCAGAGAAGCCAAATTAGAACAATCACCAACCACATCTAATGCAAACAACTTCGTATGCCTCTGATGAATCGTATTGCGGCTATCCCACAGTAATGAGTTAGGAAGTTCGTGTACGGTTTCTCGAACTGAGAACATCCTGTTATAACCCTAATTACCTAATGGTGCGATTTTCAACGGAAGACTTCTGTGGGACTCTCAAAAGAAAATACCTAACTTCTGTTTGAGAAAACACACACTGTCACCCACTCACACGCCACTATTTAGAGAATTGATACCTAATTCTGTTGACTGGATATCAGATCTGTCCGATTATAAACCGTCTTGTTTATCAACCCGTGTACACCAGTTTATTCATGGTGTCATCGAAACCATGATTAACCTTTGGATAACGGTGACATACGAGCTTCTTTATTGCAGGAAGGTACTTGCTATCAGTGAATGACAACTACTTTGTTCACATCAGCAATAGTGTATGTTTTTGCTATGAATAACTGGTCAGCTATATGCGTCATCCAGAAATACAAGAGCTCTGCTTTAGTCGATAATATTGTCAAAGGTCGTCTGAATTTTTACAGTCGACCCTGTGGCTTTATGAAGCACAGTTACGGCGTACTGTTTCCGCTAAAATGGCAGTCAACTGATCTCAGGCCTGGTCGAATGGAGTTAAACGAACTGTGATTGCCAGTAGTCACTGGAGTCGACAGACAACGACCGTAACCGTGTATGACCAGAAGACCACTGTTAACCACCTAGAAACCGGTCGTCGAAAAAACCTGACAAGTCCGCTTCATTTATCATGTCAAGACCAATACACGATAGATTAATCGACGGACCAGTCGATCGATACGACGATACCGATTCCAGACTGGTACCACACACCTGCCACACAAGTCTGAGGGTAGCCTAAACTTAAAATGGTCATGCCGGTAAGGTACATGTGTTGAGACTTTAATCCAGTGTATATCCAAGATAAAGGGTTAATTGTTTAATGTTTACTCTGACATAGACTTGTCAGATCAAGGCAGATAAGTAAGAAATAATCTGCACAGTTGGTCCAGAAGACAAGGATGGTGCCGTTCAACAAGATGACCTTCACTGGGTTGTCTCACAAACTTGAGTACTCATCTCTAAACCGCTCGAGATTTGTGTGTAGATCGCTTCATTTGCTCTTTTCGTGAACCCCTTCAGCTAAGTACTGACAACAGTCACCCGTCTTTTCAAGTGGTAGAGATAAATGCAAACAATGAATTGTTTATCTTGTCCGAATGACTCGTCTAATGATGCGCGCACAGGTCACACACACAAACGCACAGAACTCCACGTGACCATTGTGGCCCAAGTGTGAATAGTTACAAATTGGAGATCCGTATATGCACAGTTTGAAGAGTCACGTTCGCGTAAATCGGACGGTTTGGCAAACACGAGTGGCACGTCAAATCAGCTGTTTGATTGTCCAAATAGACAGACGGGTGAATTCGTTTTTGCAGCTAAACGGAGTAGGTTTACGCACATGAACAACACATGCAGATGAACAGAGTAAAATCCACATCAAGTTTTGACAAAATTCAGCTGAGAGTATTAGCACCCAATTGAACAGTATTGCTAAATACAGTGGTTAGCCGTTTCAACCTGATTGCAACGTGAATGCTACAGTATTAAACTGTCCAGTGAATGCTAACGACGAGAAGGAGACTATTGGTTTGCAATGATGATTTGCAGCTCAGCACATGTACATGAATGGTATATTAACACATCGTACTGCGGACTCTTGTGCTCAACGAACATCCAGAGTAGATCACCACATTGAATCCAACTCCATATCACGTTGGCTAAGCTTATTTGCTTGAAGTTACCTGGGGGAAAATCATGGCTAGACGAACCGGGAGGAAAGTTTGCAAATACAAAAACGTCAAAATGAAGTCGTTTGCCCAGGATATTCGAGGATCACACAAACAGGCAGTTACAGACAGTCTCTGGATCGTTCTGTTGTGTGAGCTATCATGGTTTTGGCTTGTGACGGAGAAGACCAAAACATGGCAGAATTATCCGACCAGTGTTCTCTGAGGAGTCCGAATTACGACTACCCATTGATCCACGTGGAATGAAAGGAACCGACGCGTATAAACCTGTTTTCACATCAAAAAGAATAATGCCCTAACCTACACACATGCGTAACCGCTTTACACCACACCAGGGTAGGGGTTGTAAATATGCTGGAAACAGTTTTCTTACCAAAGTGCTGTTCACAAGACGAGATTAATTCTTACAAGGGGAAACAGAGAATCACTGATGCATTATCTTCTGTTACCTCTGTTCAAAAGTGCCCTGTTTCCTTCTTTCACCTCACTGTCTTCTATCTGAAAAGATTACCGACTGTACCGGGACCAAACAGGTAGCTCCAGTTCCTAACAAAATCCTCGGACAAAACTCAAGGACATACACCACTGCAGGGCTGAAGTTGCTGGATAAACTTATACCCACTAGAATCATAACCCAGATGATTAGTTGTCGTTCTATCAGCACGCTTATCGACGTTTAAGTTTACTATCTTATGTTAGTACAGGCCCTGTCCATCCCACACAATCGACATGGGAAAATGGAAGTAGGGTCATCTGTATAAACCGGGTCACATGGTGTCAACAGTTACAGGGTTACGGTATCCACTTGCGTCTAGTTAATTCACCAAGTGGTTACTCCATTAATACAGTTCATACACGTGATTCAACAGTGTATACCCTTCAATGTAAAAAGAACTTTGGTGTGCCTAAAGGAGTTTTCTTGACATGTTTTCTATGCCCAACTTAAATGCAATCAAACAGAACTGTGTCATTCAAGTGCGTTGGTAGTGTTGTTTAATACGCACTTATCCCCAACACTTCTAACTCAGTAGTATTGCAACGCGGTCAATCCACCCTGAGCAAGTGGTCGATTTCTGATGCCCAAACCACTAAGACTCAAAAATATTCCGACGTCTCGTTCTCACTTGGAACTCATGGAGCAATAGACGGAGTTAGATATTTAGGGTGTACCCATTCACAAGTAATTGCCATTCAAACATATCGGAGTTGTTTTATATTTAAACATGTACTTGCTATTGCAAACCATCGATGATTTCATCAGAAACACAACCCACTTCGTATGTAGTGTGCCTGGAAGCATATTCTGACCCCTAACGTTTCACTCCTAGACTTATTAACGTCTGCATATTTCCTCATTGGTTTCATCGTTTGTCAGCCGTTTTACACAGTCTTTCGGTGAAAAGTTGCAAACGTGTAAGCAAGTTCGTAAAATTTCTAGTCCCATGAAATGACATTGTGCGCATACGTGTCAACAGGTTTGTTGTTTTCATTAATGTAGAATCTCGGTTGAAACCAGGTAAGAAGTATGCTGAAAAAAATCCTCGGCTATGCTTTACCATCAGACTCATGCTACTTGTTATTCAATCCGTTGACAAAATCCACGTATAGGTTCATTCGTGGTAACATGCAACATTTTCTTAATAGTCAGTTACCTGACTAGCATTCTGGCTTATCCTGAACCCGTTTCCCTAGAACCCACTAAATGTCATTTTAAGTAACATTGTGGAACTTTCCAGTTTCTTGTCTCGAATTGAAGCTCTTGTGATTAGACTTTCACTTTCAGTCATTGTAATTTATGCTTTTCACTATTATGGAACGTCAGAGTACAGAGAATTGAAAACCCGCTTTTCCAGGTAGATAAGGCAATTTTTTGAGAAGGGGTCTGTAGTTGAATGGGCCACTGTTATATGATGATGAGAGCGCCTGAACTGGTTTCTACCAGCAATGAAAAGTGAATTACGTCATTTAATAGTGGTGAAAACCTAGACATTGCCTAGTAAAAAAGCCACTGCGAAATCTGGAAGAGAATGAGGCAACCTAGTGGGGTCAGCTGCCTCATACAAAAATTCTTTCGTATTTTCGAGAAGCTGAACATTAATTCTCTGAGAGTTCATTGAAAGCGCCCTATTATTTTTCCCATATGAATCGATCTTGCAGCTGGTTCCCAATTGAACACACGATTGTACATAAAGAAGTGTCGCAATTCAAAGTAGGCAGAGAAAGAGGGTCAGATGGATAGTCCTCAGTTACAGTCAAAGGGAGTGCTGAAATAATGACTGAACATTTGCAAACATATTCACAATGTGATTTGAACAGAGGAAAATTGGTGGTTGTTACGAAAATCCTAGCATAAAGCCAATAAAACGAGAGACATACCCAAAATTTAACCAGCTGTATGCATCTCGGTGGCGCTACTAAACGTTTTCGAGGCGTTGCTCCATGAATGCCTAATGTTGCGTATCTTCAATCCAGGTCTTATCCACTAAATTTGGTCAACCCTGCATAGTAAGTGTAAGGCATCTCGTGTCTGTTACCTTGATTGTGACAACGTTTTCAACTGCATCAAGAGAAAGATCCTGTCTTGTCTTCTCAAACAGTGTAGAATTCAGCTACCTCTTATACGGCTGTTAAACACATTTTTAATCGCTCCCTAGTTTACACGTATAAATTGTCAAGAATCTTCGCCCCACCAGTCACAAATCCCAATTTTCCCCGAGGTACAATTCTTTCATCATTCTCCTATCATCCAACAATTCACTCCCGCTTAATTATGCTACTGATATCGTCTTCGAAATGCAACATATCAGAAATATCCACTTCGATAGCCCTACACGATGACCCTGCTGAATTGTCTAGTTGGCCCAATACACGTTCCTTCTCGTTCAGTATGTCCAAGCTTACTGATGTCTCTTTTCTCCTTCTTACCTACCAGCAAAGTTTTGTCTCCAAATACAAATAGAATACAAGTTTCTTCTTAGGTCCCAATTTGTTATATGTTTAGGTGCCAAATCCAATCACAAGTTGACAGGGTCTCGTCATAGTGACAATGTTTTTGCCAAATTGAGAAAAGCCATTTTTTATATTTCTTGTTTAAAATCGTTGTCAACCTCGTGTCATCCTATTCTCCCTTTTGTGAATGCTTGCGTTCTTCCCTTTCGGCTATATTGTTTGTCAGTCATTTTAATTGTCATCTAAGCAAAGGTTTTAAATGCCTTTCTAGAACCATATGACATGTGCCCAACTACAGCGATGGTCCCCGTTACAGTCCCACTGATTACATGGTGGTTCGACGCTTCAATACATCCTCTTCACTCTGACCTTTCCAATATGCACACCCGCATCCTCAACACGGTCCAAGTTCAAGTCTATGTATGCGGATATTTGTACACACGGTATATGAGTTATCACTTACTTACCATGCTTTTCTCATTGGTTCCGACATTCTCCCATATGAGCTGACCGTAAATTTGAATCGATAATCTTACTAATTATTCCGTCTGTTGTGGCTGTATAAAAGCTGAGCATTCAACTCCCAACGCGTATAAAACAAATTCTTAAGTTGACTTGACTTGACCAACGACCAGATGCGATTGCTACAACTATCGATAGACAAGTGAGATTCATCAAGGTTTATTTATTATCAGAAGGTCAAACAAACAAATCCATGTAGCAGTCCAATACTTCTTCAGGCTACTTCACCGTCCTGCCAATTGTTATCGCTTGGCCTAGGCAAAAGAGACCATATCACATGAAGGTCAACTGCACTTGATATGACCTAATGAGACAACCGGTGAGCGGAGGAAGATTGGCAGCGTTCTTTGCACTCACACATTCACTCCCTCTCCGGCTGGTTCAGTACCACTGTGTTAAGCACATCAGTTGGCAATTCTGCTTACAGGTTAACTACTGTACATATTAGTGTGAATCTGAATCATACGGTTGTTGCCTGGGGCACCATACCCATAAGAGAAAAAACGTTGACACACCAACAGGTTAAAATGATGTATAATAAAGCTGTTTGAAGAAGAGATCTTTCTAAAATAGTAACAACTAACCAACTCAATGAATTCACTGAAAATCGACAGATTAGAAGGGGCAAGAAAAGCTTATGTATACCTTAATCAGTGTTAAGAAGAATGTCGGCGAGAAGCAAAATGGTTGCGATAAAATTGACGGATGGAATCAGAAGCCTAAATAAGACAAAACTAAAAGGCCTCAAACTAAAATGGGCGCAGCACCCCAATCACACTTCATGCAACATGTTACAAATACACTGAAGCAAACAGCACACAAACACCAGACCACCTGAGACCAGGAAAACGGCTTTAAACTATCGGAAAGTTTCCGATGACCAAACCAGTTGAATTGTTGGATTGGTGTCCCGAATAAGAGCACCACGTTTACGTTTGAGTTGGTCAACTGCTGACGGTGATACAATAGACTCATGTAATGTGATCCAGATTGGACAATGCCAGAAACCGAAATGAAGCTACCTGCAAGCCAAAAGGTTCATTAGAAACCAACATTTCAATGAGCTACCCATTTTGTTATACGTAAGCGTGTTACGTAATGAGTGGTAGGATTTACGAAGATCCCATGCACAAATATTAAGTTCACTTTGATGAGGAGGTGTTAAATAAACAGTGGGTCCGGAAAAAATAAAAAACCAAGTGTACAAAACCCTTTTGTTATCCTCCGTTAAACTTCTTCGTTGAAACAGATATCTGTCATACAATAAGGTAGACAAGTCTGAATGTTTGACTGAACGTGTGGGTTCGAATTCAACCCTTGGGGCAAAGCTTTCCGATTGGTCAAGCAAGCGAATGAAGCGTAGATTTATCCCTCTCAGCCATCGCAACGCACTTCGAAGAAACAGAGTACTTTCTAGCCGTCGTTCTGAGATTCGCTTCACACACCTATGCATCCACCTTGTTAGTTCCAGGGGAGTATTCGGTATGGCGCTGTGGACGAAGGTACACTGGCTTACAATTAAGTGCATTAAATGCACATAATTCCGCGTACAAATAAATGCTTACAGACAATAGCATACAGAAGCTGCTTTAAATTAAACAACAGTCGCTTCTGATCTCAGTTGCCTATAATGTATTTGGTTGGCCAACTCTGAATAAAAAAGTAGTCAGTTTAAGTTTTTGCTCAGGGGGTGGAAGTCATGTCCCGTGCAGAATACAGCTGCACGAAAGCAAGCCTTTTTTGTGCACGGTGGTTGTGTCAGAGGTTATCAGGTTTATCCGTAAGCTGTATGACAGGTTGTTCAATCCCCAACGTCTGTCCACGGGTTTCCATGGCTGAAACGCATGAGCGTTTTCTCTGTGACGTGCAAACCAGGAGAGCAATCCACAGTGTGCGCATTCAGATCGGACAACAATGAGAAACGTAATCTGTAGTCCTTACCATGCCTATGCTGAGTGCATCTCTAACCTGACCGGAAAGAAGCCCAACTCATGCCAACTTCATAGCCCAAAGGATAGCGCATTCTCCGCAACTTCGCTGGTCCCACACTACACATGACCGAACACGGCGTCACACTTTCAGACACAACTGTGTATAGGTGACCTGTAGGAACGCGGGAATGGTTGTTGACAGTGTGAGTGGTACTTCGGTGGTAAAAATTTTCTTAGTTGTCCGTCCAGTCGCAGACCATCCAGCAAGAGACAACATGATGCAGATGTGGGTAGTCACTAAACAACTTAACAGCTTAAACAAATTGTCCGGTTGCTTAGGTAACAAACGTCTCGATATAACACTTACAGTTAGAGTACTGGCTGCATATAGCATAAAAAGTCAAGAACTAATACGGTATTACTGACAGTATGATCGTTTTAGAGGATCTTCAATCGGTGTGTAAAAACGCACCGAAGGCAACTCAGCCTTTTCTTTTATAGAACCAAGCGTGAGTTACATCACTTTGTCGGTGTGCGTCTTCTTGGAAGTAAGACTGTCAAAGTAATCAGCCCGTGAACAGGATATAGAATCGACAACTTCAGACCATCTTTGTCCGCCGTCAAATTTGAAATTGAACTTATCACGAAGGGGTTACGGATATCTAACGCTTGTAGTGTTCAATGACCGTATGGATTCTGGTTGTACCCGTGTTCTTTTCGTTTATGTACGCCCACTATTGGAGGTCCGACATGAACTTGCTACGCCTTTGTGTACTAATGTGCGTAGCGAATGAAAGTTCTTTCTTGACGATTCTCGCTGTTTATTCTGCTATTCGTGAGGTCCGCCAGAACCTTTTTATTGTTGGTTAGAGTGCTTGAAGCTTCGACACAGATTCTGATTGGTGCGTTTATTGCAGTCGACCAGTAAAAGTGAGCACACCTCAAGCTTTCCCGTCGCTTCCGTTAAGTGGCTGACGCTAGTCCTAGGCTTGGCTAGGGTTGCCTGCTTGCTATAATTCGTTACACTGCGGGCAATGCATGGTTCGTTTCCGAACCTCTTCGTTTCTTTTTCAAGTTGAACATCACTCACAATCGATCTCAGCTTTCGCATTTAGATAGACTTCCAAGCCAGCCTCTTTCGAAAAGAAGCACTAGACTCGAGTTTCCCTCTCAGTAGGGCTCAGCAGTAGTGCATGTCCTTGCCACGGCCACGATTTGAACTCCGGCCATTCCAATCATGAGGCAACCGTGTTGACCACTGCGCCATTGACCTCACATTAGGCACTACCGAATTATCAAATCTGAACGCTCAAACACTCTCGAATGTGAACAGTGATCAGGTTGTCCGAATATCTCGAGAGGAGGCACAGTAACTGTCCTGTTAACTCCAATCGTTTCTGTTAACTCTGTACCAGTTGATACCACGATTCAGTGCCCTTTATGAAAAAGGCCTAATCAGTTGACGTGGAAGGATCACGGACATTCCTCTGGTCAATTTCAATTTTAAGGATTTTCTTACTGTCAACTTCACTAGTGTGTCGTTACGTTGGCGAGTTGCGTTGCACGTATCTTTTGACAGACTTCACTTAGAACGTGACGAAAAGTGATAAAATTTTGAAGAAGCCGTTAAGATCGTGTGAATTCTAAGTAACTGAATATCTTACGATTGAGTAAATCTTGCCGATATCTCAAAGATAAATTGTTACTTCGTCAACCGTACCGCCCGTTGCTAAATCTATCATTGTTTAACCAAAATCAACATCTGCAAGAGTAATTCGATGAAGCTGGGACAAACAATTAGAAGCTTAAAAAGAAAGGCAGTCCACGTTTGACCCTCATATGTGTTTAATGTGCAATCGATCACCAGTGCCTACTGTGATTACGTCACTAAGTGCAGACCAATCACTCCCATTCAGAACACTAGTACATGTATTCTGATTGATAAATCATCAAAATTATTCTGGCAGAATGACGCTATGTGCTACTTTTCATTGGCATTGCTAGTTACTGATTGATAGCTGCTTGAGAATGTGTGTCTGTGCAAGCCGTATCTGTTTGTTTTCGCTACCCAATCATCCTTCCCATCCTTTTGCTCCGGAATTTTTCCTGATCCTTCCCTTTAAAAACAGACGACCAACGCATTTTTTTAATTACTAAAACCAGTATACCGTCTGGCGAGTATCCGCTCCAAACTGTTCAGCACAGATGAAGAAGGTGTAAATATGTAATTTTGGTTTTGTCAATCAGTAACCTTCTCATGGATCCTAAGAATCTTATACCTACGGTGGGATGGGCGGATACTCTGCTGATCGCTCTATTTTTACGAATTGGTTTGGGGATCTAGTTAGGGGGTTAGTCTTTAATAATTTGGTCTACTACGGGCGCTAGTAAGCATTTGGGCCTCACTGGCATTACTAGGAGAAAACAGATTTATCAAGCGACAGACAAGCAATTTCTGAAACAGCGGAAATATTACTTATGATAACAGACTGAGACGATCGATTAAACCGCCTAACTGGGGGTTGTCTTAACTGTTGAATGTACACCTTGGAGAGGGCTAGGACAACACTCAGACAAACGGAATAGATTATCATGCTGAACATGGATTACATTCAGGATTGCATTCAATCTGAGTGAGAGTAAACAGTTTTGGAGTTCAAACTTAGGGAAATAGAGATATAATTACCTGAAACAGACATAAAAATGCAACTTCCTCATTACTGTGCCAACCCCAAAATGCCATCAGAAGTGCTACAACGACGTCCATCTATCCTGATTGTTAGCTCCCGGGAGCGTCCTCACGTCGCTGAATGGGAGCGAAGTTCATATGGAGATAAACTGTGAGATAAACAATCGCAGCTAATAAACAGTGGTGGATTTAGCATCGGCAATCGGTTGTTCAACAGAAAAATACACAAGCAATATAAGGCTAGCATGAGGTGGCGTGTTTTGCTCGACACAGAATAAGTGACAACCGTTTCTTCGGGAGTAAACGTGCATCTCATTGGTTGACAATCCGAATAACATATTAAGTTCATTCATGTGCCTAGACCAGAGATAACTACACCGGTTTGTGTTAAGCATACTCATCAGTCGAAAGCACTGACGATTCGTAAGAGTGTTCGGCTCGTACTAGTGTCCAAAATGCATACAGTTATTCATACGGGAGTACTTATTTGTTTTTCTCACATTGTAATAAGCTACTCGTGACATTGATTAATATCGTACAACTTGAATATTCACACCGAGGATTAATTTTCTGACTCGTAAAGAATAAGTACAGAATGTTCGCAGGTTTCGCGCACGGAAAACGGTGGACGAATATTAGGAACAGGACAGGCTACCAGATTAACACTTAACCGAATGCCAAACGAGACAATTGTCGAGTGCAAATGAGTAGTGTGACTATCGTAGTAGTGTAATTTGTGCGGTTCATGTCCGTTTTCGTAATAGCCTTTCTATGATACCACCAGTCTTGTGGGGGCAAAACCACTATACTTGCAACTCTAACAGGCGGCGTTACGGAACCGCATGCATAGCTCTTTGTGGCTCACTTGTTGCATATTTGCTACGTTGGTTTGAGGTGTGTAAAAACGAACAAAACGGAGCCAGTAGACGGTAATTCGTCAAGGCCAGTCACGCAATTGTGTCTGTGAACGGACATCATGAAAACCTATCTGATGATTACGACAGAACTTGTGTTTGTGCTGTCTGGTATCTGTGGCTCACAGCTTGTCAATTATCGGTGACAAACCAGATGATATTAATATTCACTTTATCTTTTCAGACATCCAATGAATTATGTGTAGTTTGTGGCGTCTGTCTGTTGCCTACGGACAGAAAAACAACAGATTACATGTTCCTGTGGACTGTGAATAGATATAAATTTGAGTTTTTATTCAGCATTACCCGAACGATATTATTACGTTCACACCGCACAGAAACAAGTATGTGTTCACTGAATATCTGCCCAAACCATCTTGAACATTTCGTTCAACTGAACACAACTAAGTAGAGTGAGGAACAACAACAACATCGTTCAGAGGTACTGATACGAGGTACTCATAGTATTGAAGAAAAAGTCATCGCCATAGGAGCAACCACTTCAACTCAGCAACGGAACGATGTATTAACCGCAAATCAGGCTGTATCACTTCTACTATCAGGTTCATAAGGAAAACTGGGCATCCCAGTTGAGGGTGTGTGTGTTGTTATTAAATGCAGTCGTTACGTGCTCAACTCTTCGTGTTTTACTCCTGATTACTCCGTCAACATACAGAGATAATGTAACAGACCGAATTCAGTGCTCGAGTAAGGTTGCTGAGGTTAGTCAGGATCTGCTGTCTTTTCACTTTGTAACTAAGGCCGTACTACATATCAAGTTAGCCATCAGAGAGAGCGATGTCGGCATTGTGCTCCGATCAACCCCACTTGTCGAAGCTCGGTGCTATTGTCTTACAAAAATATCTGTCCATCCCACGGGTCAGAATGCAGTAACTGATAGTCTATTGTATCGTCATACTCCGGTGACACTCCTGAACAGGATTATCAGTTCGTTTATCCTATTCATCCAGATAACTCCCAGGTGCGTGTGCCGGACCTCCATCCTGTGGAATGATTGGATTTGTAGGCACTACATCGGATTATCACTGCCTTGCCAACCAGACTCCTAGCCTCACGTCACATTGTAGTAAGGTGAACCAATGTTCACATCTTAACAGTTTCTCAGGTTAACATCTGCTCGGTCACGACCAGTGTTCATCTGTCAACGGATAGCGTGACTCAAATTCGAACACGCAAATAGTGTGGAATTTGATTGTTAGACGGTGATACAGCAAATGGTAGTTAGACCATGAACACGGATATTGATCCGGGTGATCAGCGTATATTAAAGTGACAGTGACAAGAACACGCGATAGACCTGCCCAACATAGGCTTTGGTTCAGCATTTTGTTTGCAATCAGATGCTATCTACTTCTTCAGCAATTGGCATCATGTGACATCAGCGGACAAACGTGGAAAATAGTAAGGAGCGGACGTTTGGTGATGAATGTCACGTAAGTTCCTATGCTTAGTCATTAGGCCTGCATAGACGGAAATTGTTAAATACAAAAGATGTTGGTTGATTGTTTGTCACACCGAACACACTGCCGATGTTGTGATCGATTGATTCAAGGTGGGAGATGCAAACGGACTTAGCGATGCGGACACTGAAAACCGTTAGGAAACTGTCTTACTGATGAATACCTACTTACACTTAAAGCTCCTTGGTTTGCTTGTAAGGTGTAGGCGCCTTGAGGTTGAGTGTCTGAGTATTGATATGGATATTTCCAGCAACTAGTTCTCCTTTCTTCTCTTTTCAATTCTTGTCTAGTGTTTGCTTTTTTGTCTTAGGTGTATGGTAGTTAAGCATCATGTCGGATGGCAATGATGAGTTTGCTGATGCGAAATTTGAAAGTGTTCTAACACTTGCATCTGCGGTGTATCCTTAAGACGTGGTAGATTTCAAAAGTCCTATTGCTGATTAGACTTACTCAAATTATTTTTCAAATATACCTGTCCTTTTATCTTATGTTGGCTCAGTTGTGTTGTTTACGTCGCGGTGTTTCACATCTCCCATCTTAAGATGAATTGATAAGCATTCCTTTACCAGAAAACTTGAAAAAGTCCTGCACCTGACTCTGAAATTACAAAGTGCATTGACCTATTGTGGTGGATTGTCAGGTCGGAGGTGCGAGTTTTCNCGGAAACCGGGGGGGGGGTGTCTGGGTTGGAATTATGACTCATAAACGAGAGAGCACACGTTGCATGTGACTGGCGATTTGGACAATAAAGATCGTGCTTTATTGGACGCCTTCTGGCTACACTATGACACTGACATATACATCAACACACCAGTTCCCAAAACGTCAAAGTTTGCCACTACCTTCAATATGCTTTCATGGTTTTGTTTTGGGATGATCTTGTCGTAATTGAAGAAAATGTCACACTGAAAAATTGAGATATCATGGCTGTTTAGTGCTTAAGAAGATCATGTCATAAGAAATCCACCAGCATATGCTACGCCCTTCCAAGGGAAATTGCCTATGATAGATGTCGATTTGCTGAGACCGTTAGAGAAGTTGAACAAGTTCAGGGTGACCTGTGAAGACGATCCACAGCGAAATCGTCAATCGTGTACAAATGATCACAAAGAACGAGCTACGACTGATTGTGTGTGATGCAATGTGACTTGGACCATTTAGAACGTATCGAATCACTCATGACCGTTTGACCAGTTTCAGAGTATGAGCGTGTTTTCTGTCTAGAATGTTTACGTCAGAGATGAAATGGAGCCGATTCAGTTTCCGGAAAATACTCTCATGTTGAAACGGGTAAACAGGGATAACAGCCACTGTTAGATAGTCACCACTACTGTGCTCCCGAAAAAATGAACCAACACAAGTAACGGAAGCGTAGTGGCTACAGCGGTTCACAGTCCTAAGTTTAGCCTAGGGGTGTCAAGATTGCGGTTGGCGACATCCGTTTCAGCTTAGTCTGTCACAGTTACCGAAACCGAAGGAGGCCTGTGCATAACACTTATCACAGGTAGCTGGTGATGCAACATTTGCGGTCCCACTCACACACCATGTGTCCAGTGCAAACCCGAAATAGTAAGATCAAGAAGCATGTGAGTAGAGACCTTTATGCCCAGCTGGTTGACACCAATTAGCCAGTTGGTAGGCTAGTGCAAGATCACACACACCATCTTCTGTGATTTCGATGGTATGGTGTTGAATAATCATAAGCCACTTGTGATAACAATCACTGGTACCTACTATACGGATTGGCTGCGACGACTGTGTTATTCGGTGAAGGAAAAAACGGAAGAAAGTTGGTTGCGAACATTTTGACTCTTAATTACAGTTCTCCAATTCACAACACTCGAGTGCTAAAATAATCGGCTTATTTCCCCACATATGACCGTCTCCTTTTCCGCGTGTTTTTGATACCAAACTGCCACTTGAGCCGGGAATATTGTTCTTTTGGCGAAGGAATGAAATGGTGTACGAAAGGTCGTCTGAGTGCACAAGACAAAGCCTTTTATTCGGCGGGTGTTGAACTGATACGCAGGCGACATTAGGCGTGCATTGGATCTCATGGACACTATTTTGAAAATGGAATATCACTTTACAGTTAAGGTACCGTTAGGTGTAACACCTTAAAATTTTTTACATATCATCACGGGATGTGAAGGTCTGGACAGTTTGGGCATTCAACAAATGTACGAAACATATGGATGGTACGGCATTTTAATTTACCACTCGAAATGGCATTCGTCTGTAGCCGGTGGTTAAATCGACCACTCAGGGCTGACCTCAAGCCACCGGGTATGCCTCGCATGGCGAACTACTGTGTAACCCTTTAGGTTTAAACGCGAAAATTCCTGGCCGAATGTTAACTGATGTATGCCAAGAAGTATGTAGTTGATCACGTGACAACCCGATTGGAATGGCTATCTGTAAGAAAGTGAGTACATAAAAATCAGATCAAATAAGAGGGAGGGCAACTTCAGGTGAACAACACGTAGTAACCGTATCGGTTTTCTCTAAACTGAACAATATATGAAAACATGGAGGACTGATAAATCAGTAGTCAAACAACCATCTGTTCAATTTGCAAAAATGTGTGCGAATTCAATGAGCAGTAGACAGATGTTGTAGGAAAGTATCCATAAGAGAAGAAGAGGAATTCTACAGTTTGGTTGCGTATGTTGAAGTGAAACTCGGTGACACGGATACCTGAAGACCAAAGTTAAATTCGGGCTTAGGTTAGTCAAAAGAAATATGTAGAGTGTAGTGGCATAGGTCAGGAATTTGTCAGAACAATATCTATTTCTCATGTTCTGTGTTCCCCCGTGCCAGTAGGTCAGTGAAGCTCTGGATTGTGATGATCAGACTCGGATGAATCACTGAAGCCAGTATTGTAATTTCTCTGCACATTTGCGATTTTCACATACATAATGATAAATGAAACTTATTTTCTCCGTAATAATAAACCTTCATCTGATGTGACCGTGTTGTTCTTGGTCGATAAACATAGTTGCTAACTGACTGCGTTTGTTGTCAGGGTGAGAGGTCCTTGTGAGTGGTTGTCCGTGCTATTATCCCCATCAATCTGGCTGTACGCGAAGCACAGAAATTAACCATGTTACAGGAGAACGCAAATAGCCAGTTCCGTGAAGTACTTGCTTTAGTAACATTGGCATAGAAGAGAAGCACAAACTACTGTTCTGGGAGTGAGAAAGAGATTGAACAGCATAAACTATGGATAGGTCGTCATGGGGGCTTCTGCTGTGCTCGGTACGAAAAATAGGAGAATTTTCACTGGGTGTTTACACAAAAGCTGTGAAGCTTCTTCCTAACTTGACCCTGTGCAGCCCATTGGGACCCACAACAATACGAAACACCACAGTTACTCTTGAAACACTTCCGCGGATGGTCTTACGATAGTATATCATTCTTGGAGTCAGTCAGTACATCACTCAAACCAGGCACAATTCTACACTATGTTTTCACACTGTTAACTGTCGTCGTTATCACAGTTACTTACGTCAGCATTACAGTCACTAGTCACTAGCAGAAGTAGCCCAAGTATAACATCCATTTTTTTGGGAGTGGCCAATTTATAACCACCGACACAGATTCTGTGGAACATATAAAGCATCAAAAGGTTATTCACTTAATTACTACAACAATAACCTTTGTTTCAATTTTTGTTGCCTCTCCTTAAAACAGTCAGTATTAGGGTACATCACACCCAACCCACCACTGCTGTTCGATCAGCTGTCGAACGACAAATTGACTGACAACGGTTGTTTACTTACTAACCGTGCGTACCAAAAACGTAATCAAACTTAAACCCAACTTGCAGTTAGTCGGTTTCAAAACTTTCACTTATTCTTGGGGTACGGAGATGAGAATCCCGGGTGGGTATGTCTTGCGCCGCCAAACTGAAGTGATTAATTATTTTGCCAAAACTGGACAACGACAGATTAGAACATAACTGATGACTTTACTGGCCGGATTAGTGACCTGCTCATATATTGCCACCCATAGAAATGATCGGAAAGACTGATATCTTTCGAACTGTTACACACACACTTCATCTAAGATCAAGTCACTTCAAGTCAAACTAGTCAAAGACAACTATGATGAAAGACAGATGTTGTTCACCTAAACACAGATATGATAATCACAATGTCAACGATCGCCTGTTTCGGGACCAATAAAACGTTGGTGCTGAATGATCCCAAGCGAAACAGCAACATGGAACAATGGGAATTAGGAGCTGAGGGGAAAAAAAGAATAATACTTCCTCCACTTCAGTATGGGCTTAATATCTACAACTAGACAGCAAATACTCGAGTGTCGTGTGATGAACACAGGGTATAGGATTGTTACAGAGGTTTATGACACATGACCTATAGATCACCGAGCATAGCACACTAGGGATGATCGTGCACAGAAAACACGCAAGAAGGATGGAGGCCAATTGTTGAAAAAATGCAAATCCGTAAAACTATAGTACTCATTTCCTGTTGGGAGGTTGGTCGAAGTAGGCGGTCATCGTAAAGTCGTTTAGTTTGATGAGAAAACTACATAAGCCCAATGGCCCAACTACCGGCAGAAATAAGGTGAGGTAAAATCGAACAAGTGGTTAATCAACTGGACTTCTGGTCAAAGGGACATTCTGATGATTACAACAAGCAGATGATTTGGTGGGGAATAAGAATGGGTCCGCTAGGACTGGTCTATGGATGCAGTCAAGTCTAAGCGCCGATGGGTCTGACAATGCATCTACATATGCAAAATGTATAGTCATAAAAAAACATGTACACTAATTAATCACTAATTAATCAGTCGAAGCTCAAGCATTAGACCGAATTCCTCTCGCTGAGTTTAAGTTAGGACGAGTATTGGTAGACGACAGCCCTCATCCCGGTATGCAACTCCCGTTGGTTTTATTGCTAATACCATTGTTAGCGGTAATTATAAAATATGAATTTTGCATGAAATGCCAAAACTCACTCTGTATGATGTCCGAGGGAAGCATCGTTAACAGTGTGCTGCTTGGCTTTCTCACCATCCATCAGACTCGCAGCGTTCGGTTTGGGCTGTGTACTGTTGTGGATCGCGTTCATCGAGTCTTTTGTGACGTTCGGACTTGGTCTGACCTCCGGTGTTGTCGTGGATGGTGACGTGGGGGAGAGTCCAAGAAGGGCTAGCTGCGCAAGTGCGTTTTGAAATGCAACCATAGCAGCAGAAGAAGAAGCTGGCCAGGCTTTGGTCAATAAAGCTAACTGATTCAACGCACTCACATCATTCAAACTGGACAACGTTCTGTTAGATATATCCATCGGGCTTATTCCATCAGTGAACGCGGGAGATGAATGTCCTGTAGGTGATGTGCCAGAATTAGGATGATTATTCCATCTGTCCCCATTATCCGAACCAGAAGGCATCACACTGGAACCTGCAAATCCGCTGGAATGTGATGTAGTGGGACTACAGCTTGCCAGTGTGAGCAAATGTTGGGCTAGAACTTGCAGGTCAGTGGCAGACGGTTCCGAAACGAAGGGACTGGGGGCACTATTATTGTTGTTGATATTAGTAACAGTAGCACTATTAATCCTGTTGATCTTATCACAAGGCGCTGAACCCTCATTATTAGAATTGGATGCGAAATTGTTGAAAAGTTCGAGCGCAATTCGAAGTGAATCGCTGGGTGCGGCTTGGGGAAAACTGGACGTGTTTTCCAATCTAGAGTTCGCACCCATGGTAGAGTAGGCAACCAGGCCTCTTGATGTGAGGGGTGTCAACGAAAGACCTTCTGTCTTGCGGTTATTCCCGTAGTCCATGAGGGAAATAACCTGTCAAAAATAGATGACCACAATGCAAAGCAGTTACTAGGCTGTAACTGTTGGATGAATAGTGTATATATCCGGGGGGTTCAGTCTGCCTCAACGAAACGACCCTCACTGCAATTGACCGGCAATGCAAAGACAGCTGCAAACGGCATGTGTTTATAGTCTAGATTCGGCGCTGCGTGAGCCTCACAAACTAACTCCACGCGCACGAAAGGGATGATGCGCTGTTTAGGCAGGCAAGAACGCGCTGCAAGCTGTTGCGTGAGGCCAGCAGCCATCCAAACAACGGACCAGTCAAAACGCTCGACGAAAACAGGCGTAAGACGGACTTGGGCCAATCTTACGCATGCACACACCTATGCACATGCAATTACGCACAATACAAACACGTATTGGTCTGTCCGTACTCCGTCCGGATTAGCCGGTTGACGTGAGCGTGCGTTATGCATGAATACACTCACGTATGCATACCGCACGTACAGTGAACCGAGGGGTGCTACTTAATTACGCACGCGCACAGAGCGTCGTCCATTGTGTGCGCAGTTGCACTTCTACCCGTACCGTGAAAGCACAGATCTTCCGATTGTTTGTTCGATCGTGAGGGTGTTTACGATAAGAAGATACCACTCAACCTTACACTAGACCAAACAGGTTGAACAACGGGCAAGAAGAAAGCAGGTGGGTTATTAGGTGTCTGTTTTTTCTGTGTGCATACGTACACTCGGGGTGGTGGTGAGGCGAAAAGATTAGTCAGTGCGGTACAGCACAGACGACGGTGGCGATCGATAGAACGAATCCGATGTATGTGTGCGTTGCACACTGACGTGTTTTCATGAGCCATGCAGTTGGCATCGACCAGCCGATAGGCAGTTGGGCACGTTGAACGTCAACTACCGGCTTTCTGTCGACATGACATTGTGGTACATTGTCCAGCAGCAGACAGTCACACTCAGCCGGTTTAGTCTAGCTGTTGCTGGGCCAATGGGACAGCATGTGTAGACAACATATATTTACCCTAGCTAACAATATTCAAACCGACGGTTGGTATTTAGTGAATACTACACACGGTAAGACAACTTCCCAAATTCTACATCGACGAGATAAAGACAGCAGGATAATTGTTGTGTTTTTAATTGAACAACCGAAAAAGCCAACTACATGTGAATGTCATACAAAGTGATCGCATTGAATAAGGTCAACGCTAGTCAGATCAACATATTCTACACAAATTAGGTGATTTTTCGGTCTTAGCGGGTATGATTTGGCCGGAAGTGCCTAATCAAGGGTGATTTGATGAGCGTTGTGATCAAGCTCCCCCTAACTATTCTACTTCGTTGTATTCTTTATTGATAAGTTGTACGGTATTTTTGTTGGTAATTTCCATGCAAAACAGGCTGGCCTAAAGTCTGTGTGAAAAACGCGATCATGTTTGAGTGTTGTTTAGTTTTTACCCTTCACTCCTCAGCAGGTGCATGACGTTACAATATCTCTGCTTTTCGGTTGTAGGAACTGGCCGACGTATGGTTCGGCAGAGTATTTTTTTGGAATTTCCTATGCGATAAATCGATCGGCAATCACCTTGACACAATGTTAATCTCAGGAGCGGTTACAGTTAACCAACTTTCGGTCCAAAAAACTGAAACCAGTCTCCTCGTGTTTGGATTACATGTTTAGACATCGGTCTGGACCATTGTTGAAAAGTCCAGGACAGCGTAGCGTTTTACGTAACAATTGATATCGTTTGTTTGTACCACCTGGGACCCTGACACGCATTCCTTGTTCAGGACTCCTCTGTATCACTGTTCGACTTTGGAAACCAGTGAGTTTGCACTCGTTGAGACCACGTTCAGAAAAACTAGTTCGCTTCGCCTGAACTCCTTAAAGTGCCAACGGTCACATTCAGAAGACACTCTTCTACGATCGTCTGTGGCTCCTAGACGTTCAAAAAGCACTTCACCATTCGCTCGAAACACAATCACCATCACCACTATGACAATAATGATAATACTAATAATAATAACGGTAATAATAGTAAACAACGATCATCATTATGTACTACTGATGAGTAGTGTGGCAGGTTTGATGATTTAGATAAGAACCGGCTGCGAAAAATCAGGGCTTGTTATTCCCGCCGTTGGTTCGACTCCAGATGAAGCCCAGATTTTCCTCAACTGGGTCTCATGTAAATTATGGAATCCGTCACATTATCTATAAGTATTACAATTACATTACTCAACAGTGGCGTAGGTGAATTCCAGCGTGAACTGTTCGAGAAATCCTACCAATAACAACAACGATTTGCATTTGTCACTTTAGACGAATGGATATTTAGCCAGTTGTCACACCGATTGTACGAAATATGTAACAACAACACATTCTTCAGACTATAAGTTTACGACCTGGTGAAAACATGAGCAAAAGTGTAAAAAAGAATTTGATGATGACTAGTCACTTTTGTTATGAAGCTGATGTACAAAACTGGGAAGAACCTAGATTCTGAGAGCAAGTTCGTGCACATACACACGCTTAAATGAGTACGCGATAATTTCGGGGAAGATGAGAGAGAAACCGAAGTGATGTTGAAGTGGTCAGACATGCTATAATCAACGTGTAAATTAAGTCCGTCCATTTCAGAGTGAGAGACACATGGTCAACCAAAGCAAACTAATGAGGTCTTCTCGCCAGCGGCCAGCGAATGTAATCCTAGAACAGCAGAACCAATTGGGTCACACATGCAATCTACAGGGACTGGTTTTCGCAAGGAGTGCTCCAAATCAAATACTAACCGTTTCGGTTTCTTACTAAGTCTACTGGATAGCTGAACGGAAAACAATGATCCAACTAACCACCAATCATTGCACATAACTGATCCTGGACTACTGTGTATATATCCGAAGCGATGGAGTGTTATTCACATCCTGACTCAAATATCTTGCCGAAGCTCGACCGTACAAGTCGAAGCAGATGTCTGTAGAGAGTAGAGTAGGGCACACCAACACTATCTGCTTACCGGCAAGCGATGGAGAGCAGCATACATATTCAGTGTTTGGTTAATTTTTTTGAAACGCTACAAGCGTACCTACTACTCTATTCCGGAGGTATTCTTGAGGATGTCCATATGTTTGGATACGATTAATCAGTCATGTTTATTGTGAGGTTGCTGTGGTTATGGCTCACACGCTAGTCTCACAAACCCGAAGGTCGGAAGGCAAATTCCGGCCAGGCATGAGTTGTGTTCATTTTGATACCTACGTGTTATCAAGCACAACCGGTGGATTCCGTAACGTCGTTTCGTTGTTGCGTTCAGCTGACTAAACTAGTTGTATATTAGCATTTGAGTTGAATCGATTGTGTTTGAAAAATGGACACAAGCCACATTGATTCGGTTAACTTACTGGTCCTGAAGATTAGCAGCTCAACCACAAAACGGTTGATCGATTACAGCTTATGAGCGAAAGAAAGCGCAACAGCTAAGGAAACTAATTCACATACTTTCCTGTAACTCCGGCAACCGACACTCCATGGCCTAGTGGACAGATATCTGGACTGCAATCTCCTGCTTATTCACAGGCCATGGGTCCGGTTCTATGGAGTACGTGGTGCTGATGAAGCCCAACAAAATCGAAACAGCTCTCCACTACTTCGTTGGTAGTCTGTTTAAACAACTGTTTGCAAAACGCCTTCTGGGGCAGTACTCGATGGCTGCTCATTTGCATGCTGACCACAACAGGGCTGATCGATCTCAGCCTATCGGTGAGAGAAAGTGTACTATCTAGAGAAAGTAGAATGGCTTATGCTGATAGTGCCGACTTCTCCTAGCCGGTGCAGTCTCTCTACTTAGGCGACCCAGATTTTCAGATAAACCTTAAGCAAGAATTTCTCTTGTTGCTCTATTCGTGATCATCCTGTTCTCAGGCTGCACTTAGCGTGCACTGTTAACTGCATGCACAGGTTAATAGAAGCGTTGACGTTCTGAATATTGTTGTCATATGCATTCCTGATAGACAGCTCATTTCTTATTTGGACTTATAGACAACCTATAATACAAATGTGCTTCAACATCAGTCCGAAAAAAAGGGTCAATGTTTGGGCGAAAACGATAATGTTACACACAGGCTCAGATTCCACATTAGGATTAACTCTTGTTCAAAAATACCGCGTAGTGACAAACGGGATTTGATATAATACTCTACATTCACCGCTATGATCAAGTCTGTATGAGACAGACATCGTACTGAAGGACTGGACCGTTTAGTGAAAATCGTGAAGAAACGGATTTGGATTTAATTCCAAATTGACATTTATATAATTCGTGTACATTTACCTGCTCCATATGATGGAGTTCAAACGGAGATTCTATAGCTTTTAACTCTACCCAATGGTCTCATTCGGAATGAAGTTATAAACGGAACTTTTGATGGGTAATAGATCATATTCATGCCTAAACAAACTATGGTACTGTGGTCCATGTCAACATGATACAACCATACTGACTACTGCAGCCTTGACACCTTAAGGGGCGCGATCAGTTTTCACATTTGAATTCCCAATCGCGTTCGTTTTTAAGTACTATACAAGTCGCTCGAGCCCCACTGTAGGCGAAGGGGTGGCTATTCTGTTAATTCCTTTTGATGACCCAAAGATCAGGACTTTTCAGTCAAGTCGATCATTGACAGACAGTTGGGGGATTTGGTCCGTAAACTTTGAACACGACTCACAGCTTCTCATATGAACAGGTATGGCTGAAGTTCATGGAGTATGGTTATCTAGTTGGTGGCAACAAGCACAAAACCTGCTTTTTAAGTTTTTATCTATTAAACAAGTACAGCTTACACTAACACGTGCAATCTGGTCCAGTTTACTTGCTAGAAAATTACTGGCTACTTGATTTACTGTGTGCGCACTCAAATAATGCTCCAGTCAGCCTAATTATCAGGTTGGAAGGCATCAACTTTAATCCGAATGGGAATTCGAAATTCTACACAATCAGCTTCGAAGCAGCTTTCATAGACCGTTAACAGCCGTTGTGAACACACATTTTTCTAAGTCGGTGAAGGGACGAAGATGGTCTATGCTATTCAGGGTCTTGTTTGTTTCCTCAGACCAAGTCTGTTAGGCCACCATCACAAGCACATTTGAAAGCAACACAACAGAGTGGTTGATCGCACACCGGAGCCCTTCGTGTATCCTTTGCATGAGCAACTCACGTTTGGAATAGGCAGTAAACTTATTCCGATCTATTCAGGATGGTTTGTGTCAGTCACGGTTTGCATCAATGTGAAAGACTCGGTCAAACATGACGCAGCCAAATGTTAGCTGACTGTCAAAGGTGTAAAAAGGGTCTAGTGAAATTAACCGCGATTGGAACCTGAATTCGTGCCTTTCATCGTTGGAACTGACCTATCGTGAGTCCTGACTCTGACAGCAATAAATTGTCAGCTCCGTTTGATTTCAATTCATTTCGGTACTTTGTTACAAGGTTAGTAAAGTTATACAAGAAACCGTGAGTCGTTTGGGGCAAGAAACGTTGTAAAACTTAAAAACACTGCTTTGTGAACAAAACGTTGGAAAACATAGTTTAACAAGAAGTAACTCAGCTGTTGTCTGGCTGCTTTGGGTTTTTTGCTAGAACGCTGTAAACAGCATGGATTTTCTTCATTGCCCAGTCATTTTTTTACAGGCCGTTCCACCACTTCAGTAGCACTTGCTTCCATTATTCCCGTTTTGGCCCAGACCGATTAGTTCCCGTTAATATGGTGGGATAGGCGCATTCGGCATGTGGACTTTTGTAAAATTATGAGACTATAATGAGTTCTCCAGTCAGTTCAGAAATTTAGTGTCGGCTGAGAAAATATATTTTAACTCATCCACTTTCATCATAATTCTCCCAGCGCTTACACACGCTCATAGGATTGATTACTTAGTTAAATACTGCATAGTATACTGGAATGACAGATGTCTTGTGGGTCACGTTGGATCTGTGGTTAGCAGAAAACACTCCTATATCTGAGCTATTCAATTTTATGAAAGTGACTTGATATAAGGTATGCTAGTTGATTCAATAACTTTTCTAAGTGGATCTCAATTTCTTGTTGATCGACAGAACAGCGTGGATAACGGAATTTGGGTCAAGACGGCAACCGTTCGCGAAGAGTACCATTCGAGGGAGTAACTGAAACATTAAGCAAATACGCGGTCGGATAATTCTGGAACATAGACCATGATCGATCTTTGTTCAGGTTACACATAAGCTCGGAATGCTCCTTCTGAATTTGTGTGACTAATTAACTATGGTAGTATTTAAAATTGGATCGCTGGCTTATGGGTAAATCAGTTACAAACTGCGTCCGATTGAATAAATTTGAAGCATTCAACTGAGTGGTAGATAGTTGGTTGTATACATCACACCTCAGCGAAATGTCTTATACACGACTTTGACACTTACGAAGAGTTTTCTCAAACACCTTGCCCTCTGTCCAGACCACTGGGCGGGAATTATTGTGAATGTGATTGCAATAAACCGCATGCTATCGATTTTTTACAGTGATGTTAATGTAAGGATGAGGCATGGGAAACGCGGTCACTAGATTTTACTGTCTGCAACTCAATTGAAACTTGTATTGCCTAATCGTTTCGTTTCACAGATGTCAAACTAATTAGCTGATCTGGATAAAAAGCAATGATTTAGTTTGAACGAAAAACACGATTTTTGTTTTGAAGTGGTTGATACTCAAAGTGTTTTCAGTTGTCAGCGAAATAAATATACGATTGAAACCACCATGCTTTTGTGTAAATTGTTAATTCACTAAAACATTTCACAATATTCGGTATGTGATTGAAAAGTGTTAACGTCTACTTTGTTCAGTTTCCCTTTGACCTTGAAGTCGACTGAAAGGAAATTAAACTAAGTGGCGCCAATGATTTGCAATAACCTACGACGGTCGAAGCCACGTGACTAACTCATAAAATAAACGCCATTATTTCTTTCAGTACCATGACTTTTGTTCAACTACGGAAGTGTCTGTCTTAGATGTGTACGGACTGTCACAGGTGTATACAGCCGGTGAACAGGCCGTGGCTGTGTACTTACGCTCTCTTCATCTAGTTGGGGAGCCTTGTGGAGTCTCATTTACACTCATGCCCGTGTAAAACAGCTCACAGTGTTGAGTAGGTACGTCTTCAAGAACCTCCCAGTTACAGCGTTTCTTATCCAGTTCTATAACTTATGGACCAGAGTGTACTCCTACTGTGGCTGCGAAATAGGCTTGACCTACGAAGTTGTTTATGACATGAAATCCCGTGCAGGTTATGTTCAAACATGAGACCATGAACACGTAGACTCATTTTCATGGCTGACGAGTATCCGCACACAATGGGCAACAGTACATCGTCATTCGCTCTGGTGATACGCTCCCCATAGTGCGTACACACTGACCCAATAATTTCTTTTAGCTTGTCGTCTTTCTGGCGTTGACAGCTGCACTTTAGTTTCCGAATCTTCGCACTGTGCTACTCACGAACGAAACTGACATTTACTTCGCAATCTATGGAGTGGCCAATTTTGAAATCGACCGCCTGGAAAATTTTACATATTTTAGAAGTTCAAGTCTGTTGAATTGTGTTAAAATGTTGATCATTTGAATAAGGCAAATTCCAGGGTAGGTAAGAACACGAAGAACTGGGAGTATTTCGCTAATTTTGCGTTTTCCGTTTGAACCTAACTGTACCCAAGAATTTATACCGTATACCGTCAGTGGGCAAACTTGTGGTCATTGCAGGTAGGGTTTGAGTAAGACACTTGGTCACTGGAATGAACAGATTTAAATTAATCAACAAATTTACAGAATGTCTCATTCCTAACTGTTTATACTGATGAAGAAATATTCCATCATGTAGATTTAACCAGTTTAGAGTAAGGGTTTGATCACTGACGAACACATAATGATGGGTATGTTAGTCATTTATTTTCGTCGGTTAGAAATTGTCGAAGACTGTTAGTTATGTGATCCTTACCCTGCAGCCTGAATGTGAACCTTATTGTGTTGATACGGAACATGTTTGCTACCAAAATGACCTCTGCTTCTTTAGTGACTATGTTTTACTCTTCAGCAGAAGAACTAGCAACAGCAATTCAGTGATAGCGGTTCTAACCACAGGAGGCTTTTGTTTATGGTGAAAGCAGAATAAACTGAAGTAAGTAGTTTGTACTCTTTTTGGGCTGGATGGGTAAATTTGTTCACAGTTGCTACCACGTAATATTTAACATTATTTAATCAGTGAATATCATGACAACCAGAGCATAATGAAAGGGATTAATCCTAGTTATCTTGGAGATAGATGAGAAGTTTGATTCTAGATGAACAACGGCTGTGTGCTTGCGTATCTCGAATAACAGTGTACAGTTTCTAAGTTATCACTTTCATTCTCTATCCACCAATCGCAGTCGACTACGGGCGGATGTTACTGGAAAGTGATCAGGTTTCCTAAATCGTCTGATCCTTAATGATCTTCCAAATAAGATGAAGATTTAAATCAGCTTTCTACCATACTCAAGTTTCCGGCGTTCACATACCATTCTTCAACGGAATCGGAAGTATTCATTTTTGTCAATCATTCATTGAACCCTTAACTGTTACTGTCAAACAGACAATTTATGTTTCTCTGCCTCTCGTTGTATGGCACACACACAAATATCAATTGAGTGATTACACCCTATCCACTCTGACAAAGTAGACAGCCACACAAGCGTAACTACTCTGCTCCTCTAACACAGAACACGTCAGCAACAAAAACAACAAATAACGTCGTGCAAAACGGACAATTTTCTCAGGTATTTCATGGTCATTCTAAGGTCAAATGACAGTATCGAGAAGTTTTGTTATACCCATTAAGAAGCTAGCTTTGTGGGCCCCAGCGTCGAATCCATCACTGCGAGGAATGTGTGACGTCAAACTGGGACACTGTCTCACTTAACCTTAATGTGTTTCCTTAGTAACGTATATCTACACAATAAAAATAATGAACTAAAAGAGTAGGAACATGAACGCAAAGAAAAATTTTATAGGCACACAGAACAAACATGACTGCGAAGTAAGCTACAGCGTCAAGATAACTTATCTGTTCTGATTAATTGTTTGAAGATTCTGGTGAACTCATCAACAGACAAACTCAAATGGAAGGTCTTTTAAGATCGATGCATACCACACTAAGCTCTATCACAATATTCTTTAATTTCAAGCTTCTACATTCGCACTTGCCTGTCTTCAAATATGTTTACAGTGATAATTCTATTATGAATAATGTGAGAATAGCAACGCAGTGGTTAACACAATTATTTCACGGACACAGGGATCTAGGTCCGAATCTCGACTGTGACAAGAAGGTATGCATGTTGTGGCCAATTATTTGCTAGTTAACATGTCCAACTATTCGTCGGAACTGAACGCAATAATAGCGCGAACCCAAACGGTCTTAAACGAACTGGAAATGGTGGGGATTGAATTCAGCACACTACCGATGAGTGGAAATAAGAACGAATCTACAATCTAGTGCTTCCTAACGAAATGGGCTGGTCGAAAGGCCTATCTGAATGCAAGGACTGTGATCGAATGTTGGTGGTGCTCGATTTGAAATTGTAAATAGTCGAAGCTCCGAGAGCCATGAGTAGCCACTACAGTTTTCTGTTTTAATCACATCATTTCACTGCTTTCTTTTGCACATTTCACTCGGTAGTTTGAGATCATCGGGCTACGCGCTACGATAGCACTTCCTGAAGTTAATTCTGGAGCTGCAACAATGGAATTGAGGTCTAATCCGTCGTGGATACTTTCTACCGAACTTTTATTCAATCCTACACATAAACGATTTCAATGTGACATGTCTCCACTTTTGTTAATCTACTGCTGCGTGCGAAACGAAACTGGCCACGTTCAAACCTGTAACAGCCTTCTATTCTCTATCTGTATGTTCTGCACGTGATTGTGTTGACATCTTTATCAAGACGAGGGTGTGCGCGGTTTCAAACTTCAGGGTAAATGTGATGGAAGTGAAGATGTGAGTGGAACCCCGAATCGTGTATTGATACATGCGTGTGCATGCTTCATTGTTGCAGATTAGTCTGGACTCTGAATCAGCTAGACATGTGACCTATATGTAGTCCGTTTCATATGTCACCTTCAGCATCAATGTGCAGCTGTAATATACGCTCAATGCGTCATGAACCATTGGGATCAGTGCCTCCGGTTCATCCTATTTGTGGTAACAGAAGCAAACAGAAAATAGACGATCATCAGAGAATTAATCTGCTGAACTGTGACGGACAATCAAACTGGTACTAAAGCCCTGCGGACGAACGTTCCTGAGTAACATTGTGGACTGTGCGCCACTCGAAGTGTTGTTGGCATCTTGTTAACCGTTTGCCAGCTCCAAGAGAAGTGCCGTAAACGCAGTCAGCCACGGAATGCTCTCTCTGTGAGCCGTGGGGACTTTCAGACGCTGGTTAGTAAGTTTGTTTGTCCATGTAAGTCAATGAAATGTGGACACAAAGGCGAAGATGCATTTGTGTGGATCGATCTCGCATGATTTCGAGCTTGTCATTAGTGTGAAACAAAGGAGAGGAATTAAGTGCACCATGTGATATAAGCCACGTGATACAGTCAGCAAAGACTGTATCACGTCAGTGATGCGCAGGGTAAAATGGGGTACAGATCATAGGTTGGTCAAAATGAAAGTGTTTATTCATGCATGAGAACACGTTTATTGCCAATAATGTGAACAGCGGCAAAAACTATATGTTAAGTGATTAACGAACTCAAAGACGGTGTCATTTCCACTACTCCTGACAGTATGTAGTAGTACCTCAAGAGGTAACTCACAGCAGTATCCATCGAAACAGTGGCGTGCCAGACAACAATACAGTTGCGGCACGTTTGATGCGACAGAAGAATGAAGTGTTTGCGGTCTCGACAATGGACTCAAGTAATTTACAGAAAGGGGCCTTGTTCCGATGCGTTCGTTGTTAGCTTGCCCAACAACCTCGTATAATCAAGGACTACCGGTGAAACGAGCAAGGCGTGCAGACGCATAATACGTTGACGAGCGGCAAACAGACTTGTGTGCAAATTAACGTGATTTTTGGCTTATCCTGTTAACTTTCTGGAGCACTGATCGACGGGAGCTTTGGCGTTTCGTGCTCTGAACGGGAGAACATAAAAAATGGGGCCTGCACACTGGTAGCATAATAAGCCGCCCGCCTGTCACTAATTGAGTGGCCGTATATGGATTGCCACAGCGCGATGTCGAAGCTTCAATTACTGTCGCTTCAGGTTTAGCAAAGGTGCAGAAAGGCATTGGACATCTGTAAAACGGAAGAGCTGAAGGTGAAGGTGAGTTGTCAGGGGAATTTGCAAAGCATGGTATCCAAATTTTGGAAGTTACTTTGTTCCATTTGGTTCGCTCTGTCTAGGTGCAGAAAGCAGTCTTTCAAGAGTTCTACGGTGCCCTAGTCCTGCCTCTGCTCAACGGTAAGGTTAGCGAGCCAAGCACCGACTGATATCGAGGTAACAGTCTGTTGCACTGTGCTGTTTAGGTAATGACAAGAATCTCGCCCAGTCGACTCAATGCGAAGGTTTTGGAGATTAATGTTCCCAAAAATTAGTGTGTATTCCACACGAGTCGTGGTACAATCGACATGGTTTCTACTGCTCGGAAGGTCTAGATGGAGTGTCGTGTACACAGCCAACCGTTGTATGCCTTCTTTGTGGATTTTACGGGGTGTTTTGAATCCATGAGTCGTTAGGCATTGAGAACGATGCTCTGTATGCTTGACTGTCAGGCTGATTCATCCATTCACTTAGACTGTTATATGTGAACATGAAGTCGAAGGTGATCTCCTGTAGGTCGACTGCTGATGTATTTGACATTGTCAGTGGTGTGGAGCAGAATCGTGTCCTACCCTCACCCCTACTTAGTTAATATTTGACTACACCGTTAACGGCTGTTCTTTGTAAATCTGATGACGATGTCGAAGTTGAACCTCATATGAATGGTTATTCGCTTATTAGTCAACTTTGCGGTACCCCAAGTCGGTTACGCAACTCAACTTTACTGATTGCAGATGATTTGCTATCAATGACTAGTTGCCACTTTCATGACCGCGGTGTCCAAATTTGCTTTGGATATCAACAGAGGTAAGACGCTTTCTTTCATTCGACCTTCTCCATTTGGAAGTGCCATTCCTACACAGGGAACCCGCAGTAACTGAAACAGTATAAATGGCTGCACAGAACTGTGCCACTTGGATAGCAATCTGTTGACAAATCTGTTCGTGAACCATGAGTTGCGAACTTGTGATGAAGGCTACATCTACCGTTTTGAAAGACGCGTCTTGAAGAACCAATTTGCTTGTCTATTGTCCAATGGTGCTATCTACTTTGTTGTGAGGCAGTGAAAGTTGAACATAGTTTCAACGGAATGTGTAGTATCTGAGCTGCTTCATTCAGCGATGTTTGGGACATATCTTGGGTCTTCGGTGGTTGAACGTGATTCGAACACTGAGGTACTGCCGTAGGTTCATGATGATGCCCAGTCACTTTCGTTGGCTAGGGCACGTCTGTCGGATGGACAGCAACCTAATTCCGAAGCAGCTGATGTACGGGCAACTGGAAGTATACAAGCGAAATCCTAGTGTCCACAGGCTGCGTTGCCAGAATACTAGTCATACAAGTCTTTCATGTCTCGATACTGATATCAAAATATGAGAGGAATTATCCTTTAGCCGAACGGCTTGAAGGAATACGAACCAGACGCGCGGTTGAACAGTCACTTAGCGACAGTTACGGTGCTTGGAACTGAGACGCTCTATACGCAGAGGAACAATAGGTGTCACAGGTCGTGGTGACATGGCTGTATGACAATGTGATGAATGAGGCGCTGGACATCTTGGATTACTAGGTCATCAACGTATCCATAGTACATTGTCAGCAAAGAGACAAGGAGTGTCAACCAATGACTGCCATCACTTTTCGTTTTCAGGAACCTGGATCATCGTGGCGTTCGACCTATTCATTTCATCAGCTTTGTTGATGTGCTACATGATGGATGTCTTGGTCGTTTCTCGGTTCACCTACAGATTTTTGTCTTTCATCTCTCTCCTGCATACAGTGCAATAAAATGTACTCCCGTACCGGAGTGTTTCTTGCCTTATATTTTCAGTGATTCTTGCCAGTTTAGCTCTCATTGTTAATGTCTTCCGAATTTTTTGTTTCCGAGAAGTTAAATTTTCGCTAGCACACCATTCGGTTAATCGTAGTTGGCCGACTGGACCATAAAGGTGTTCACTCACACGTCACCTGATCTTGGTCATTCGGATTTACACTAAATACAAGATGTAGGATTGGAACCAGAAGTAGTACAACGCAAGCCACTTGTGATGAGTGTTATGCGCAGGCTTCCATCAACTTTGATCATTGTGACAGACTAATCTGGAAACAGATGCCATCAGCCACGTTTGAACTCAGTAAGTCGGACTGTGAATGCAAATGTTTAAGGTACACTCTCTGCACTCAGCTTAGGCCGTTCGTTGTGAGCAGCAACACAGTCATCAAACGACCACATTTTAAACGCTAGCTTTTTACATGTTTGATGAAATGCAATCGTACATCCCGAACTGGTTTCTGCGTACCAGCACTGAAACGACTAACATGGCCATAGCAGAACAGTTGATGAAACCTTATTGCACAATAGATCCGTGTTGTTTGTCAGACTGTAATCAAGGACGCTTTCACCTGGTCAGGGAGGAATAGCCACATATCTGAAGTCACCAACTTTGTGTCCAGAAGCAAACGGTAACGAACTTAACTTTAAGGTGGTAAAGCAGTTGTGCAGAGACCGACCACTGACTACACTTTCATTCTTAACGCTGCCACTATTTACTGTCGAACTCTGATTGTTTTCCAAAATTTTCTACTGTTTCCATTACCCCTGATCTTAGCTTGTTTTTGTGAATCAAATGTGAACTGACTGACTACATTCTGTTCATTTGCTGATCGATTAGTGTACGCATGACGTTTGTGTCACTTACGGATCTGCTAGTTATCAGTCAGCACCCACTCACCCTATTTCGTTGCCCATCTCAGCTTCTGGTCCAGCAGGGATAGACGGAATTCAAATAATCAGACGTTTCACACACGTCCGAGCCACGAACTTCAACTTGTGTAAGCCCTTTGTTTCAAACTGCGGATTCTGTATCCAGGTTCACACTTCCGAGACAACCTGTATATCATGCAGGACAGACTGGTATGGATCCAAATTGCACAGCTTTGAATTGAATTTTCTCATTTAACAAAATTGTTTAGACGACCGAGAAAGAAAGAATGACAACCAACACTATGAATTGAGCAAGTAAGCTTTTCTTTTCAGAATTCGTCAGCAATTAACTTTATGTTTTGCCGGAAGAGCGGACGATCACCAAGACTCTGAGTGCACTCTCTCCAGTATGCAGTTAGCCAAATATTTAGTAAAGTTTTGAAGCAGAGGGAAATCAGCTGAATGTGGTGCGCACAAAGTAAGAACGGCCGACAAGTAGTTTGTTGGACAATCGTCCTAAATGCATACACTTTGAACTTGTAGCCACTGTGCTATACACTTCCTGTCAAGCAAATTCATTTGTATAAGTATGATCATAGGCTGATGTTGCACAATTTATGTTCGGACAAGTTTCATTACATCTTTAGGAGTACATACTACGTGCCATTTATGTATCAGTATGAGAAAGCGAAGAGATACCAGAGAAAGTCGACTGTCGTGTAATATTCGCCCGCTGTCTTTATACATATTCTTGACGAGAAAAGAATGCTTCTTATCAGACAAATTTAACGGATAGACAACTATTGATCGTCGCAAGACAGATACGAAACAAAAACGCACTGCGTCATGTTTTTTTACACGTTCCACTGATCGTTAATTGTGAGATACATCTAAAAGACTAGAAACCAATTTTTCCCCACTTTTTTGTTATGGCTGAATAAGAAGGTGAACGTTTTGAAGAATAGGTTATCATACATTTTTGTAGCACATTTTTCTGATAATTCTGAGGAGCCTGGGTAAAAATATTCCATATTTGTTGATGTTGTCTGGACTGATAAAACCTTAACTCGCATACATCAAAAATGAGTTTCGGTTTCGATTTGCAACCGTCATATCAGCTATCAAAATAACAAACAAATATAATGCATTCACCACGGTGACTAAGGGTTGGAATTTGAAAGTAATTCCTGAAAGAAAGATGTTTTATGCAGAATTATTCTGTCTAACCAAAATGACTAGAACAATAGTTTCACAATCGAAGTTTGCTGTTTAATCGACCGTTGGAATAGAAACCAAAGTCTGAGCATCTGTTTGATATAAAGGGTTCAAGTAACAATCGCGAACGGCAATCAGTGGGATAGTGATCGTCCATCTCTACTTGGCTAGGTCTTAGCAACGCTACACATGCTAGGAAATCAAATTCACGGACGGTGAGAAAGTGTTATGTTGGTAGTCCAAACGCTTGCGTGCTAGAGTACGCTGTCACAGTCAATAGGAATACGCGTAGACACATGGAGTACCTTCCTTCGCCGATGCATTTCAGCCTGCGCCACACAACTGCTCAAATTCCGTTCTTACAAACGAGGCTTTTGATAAACTAAACTTGGAAGAATGCATTGAACCTGATTTTCGTTTCTATCTACGTTCAACATAGGCACATATCCCCGCATATAAATAAGTTTAAACTTCTGCCTCTACTGTGCACACTGCTTGTAAGCCGTACTTTGCTAGATCTCGCATTAGACTTAACCCGATAACCTCATGTACACATTCAGTTGCAATCGTTTGTAAGTAATGCTCAAACTGTGAGATCCTCAAATTTGGGGGAGAGGATAGTTGACTTGCCACGTTCAGTCGACAAGTGCATTAACATTTTCCAATCAGGTTGAGTTTACACATCAAACTGAATGGGCCCGGCATTACACTGATTACTACCGGATATTTGAAAGCTTTGTTAATGTCAACCGAATAACATTGAAATCTTTTTAACCAACTGCTCAAAAGATCCTGTGAACCGTCCACGGAAATTCCGCTCTGTGATCAACAGTCATCAGTAGTTTTAATCTCAAAAACAGGAAGCCAAGTTTGCCTGTTTCTTATTTCTGCATGTTCGATTCACCCAGAAGTTCATGGGGTGTTTTTGTGTATGGTGTTACTCAGTGAGGTTCGACAATGAAATAACTTTACGATTGAAGCCAACTGACTGACTGATTAAATAACATAGGTCTAATATTCATTAGTTTACTTAAACGAGTTTGGTAAACACTACTGTCGATGAGGTTAAAGCTGATTCTTAAAGTAGACCTGTCAAATATTCATATTCGGTTTATGCATTATTAACTAGACGCTATCACACGACCGCTCGCATGACATACTCGATTTCCATAATGTTTGCAGCAAACTATATATTTTTAAATGTGTCAATAAATTGTGCAGGTTTTCACCGCTGTTGAATGTAGATCCATCTACAGTTGATTTATCATTCGGAATAATATAACCAACCAATTTATCACATTACTCAACCTCCATCAGAAACTCAACAAATTAAACGAAACATTGCGAACAGATGTACAGAACGATTTTTTCTACCTTTCAAAATTGTGGCTTGTTCTGAATTGTCTGGTTGTCAACTGTTCAAACCTTAAAAACTCACTGTTCATTTAAACGGATGAACAACAACGTCAGATTAAAGTGTTGTGTTGTCTCTGTTCATTTTGATTGATTTGATTGTTTTGATGTCTAGTAGGTCCGATCTACTAATTGGAGTAGTTCCCTTAACAGAGGAAACTCTTTTAAAGTTTACCAGGCACTTTTGCAAAGTGGTGGCAATTTAAAGGCGATTATCTTTATTTGAGATTTTCCAATTAAGCTTCAGGTTATTGCTATTGATGCAGCAAAAACGTACACCTGACTGTACCTATTTGTTGCCTATATCCTTCCATCCAAATGTGATTAACGATTCAACTCAAGTAATCACAACGTTTTTGGAAGTTCACATCACCAGTAATTCAGTAAGCATCTAAAAGTTAAAACATTCGTCCCACAGTTCGTTTGGAGGAAACATCCATCGGCCGATTCTATTCACATTTTTAAAGGCGTTTCTTTCACACCCTTGCATTTTTCTTGCAACACACTAGATGGGAATTTAGCTCGCCTTCTTTGAACTCTCCCTGATTCAAGCTTTCCATGAACCCCCAGCTCAACGATGGCTCGGAGACGCACAATTATGCGGAACTGTTCCATGGAGCTCTTTAGTGCACCCTTCTTGTGTGTTAGTTATAATCATGTTGGCCAGTGCAGCACAGCAGCTTAATTATCAACCAGGTTGTTTGATACAAGCACCTCCTGCTGTTTCATCAAAAATAACGCCCCTAGGTGACAGTACAAGAGCTAACGCAGAGTACCGATGAACCGGAGACACCGTTAAAATCCCAGCCGTGGCAAGGACATGCACTACTGATGAGCTCTAATGGGAGCGAAACTCGAGTCTAGTGCTTGTTTTCGAAAGAGGCTGGCCGCAAAGTCGATTTGAATGCGAAAGCTACGATCAAGTGAGTGATGGTCAACTTGAAAATAAACCAAATCCCCGACTACTCATCAGTAATCTAAAATATGGCCTTGCAGGTTTAGTGAGATCAGTGATTTCCACCAATCTTGGAAGTCCTAATCGCGTGGTTATCGACCGAATCATTGACCTTACAGTAGAAACGACCGAATTATCAAATATGAACGCCCAAACACTCTCGCATGTGAACAATAATCAGGTTGCCCGAACGTCTCGAGAGGAGGCACAGCAACTGTCCTGTTAACTCCAATCGATAACCTCGCGATTAAGACTTCCGAAAGAGGTCGAGATCACTGAACTCATTAAACCCGACCGTGGCAAGGATATGCACCACTGATGAGCTCTAATGAGAGCGAAACTCGAGTCTAGTGCTTGTTTTCGAAAGAGGCTGGCTGCAAAGTCTATCTGAATGCGGAGGCTGCGATCAAATGTGTGTGATGGTCGAATTGAAGATTTGGATTTGGCTGTCCAAAATGGCCACGTACTCGCGCACTTACTGTTTCAAATTGGCTTGTGCTGTTGTTCAATTTGCCACCACTAGAAATGAATCCGATTTTCCAACGTGAGCGGCACAGTAAAGTAATACGCTCGACATCTGATTCGTGTTTACGTTCACCAATATATAGACTGTGCTTGGTAATATCACAATCTCCAATAAATGGTTGCATATGCCCAAGCGGTAAAAGCTACCACCTATCACGGACCTACACCTGTGAAACAGATCGGATTTCATACAACTTGTTTGAAAACACGTTACAATTAGCATGGGCGTGGTAAAATTCAAAGTATTGCACGGACACATGAACGTTAATGATGAATCGCTGTTTGGTTGTGCGAAAGTGTGCTTCTACTAAATTAACACACATTTATCTCTCATACAACCACCTTTGTCGGACCACTTCGGTGATTTTGAAGTAACGACAGAACACCTGTTGCTTGAGTCAATGTTAGTCCCGACTTTGATCTGTGGTTGCCCTTTCTTCGTTTTATGTGAACAATTTCAATTCTGGCCACGAATGAATAAAGCTTTAGTAAAGCTTTAGTAACTCAGTGAGGATTATTCTATGGCCGAGCTGTTCCAAAGGCAGTGGAGAAAAATGTGGACGGAAGTACTGCATAGACAATCACTACATATGAAAAGTATTCGCTGAATACAAACACACAATGTGGAAACTGCCTTCAAAATTAGGACACTGGGCCGTAGATTCTTTTAGTGTTCATTTTAAGTGGATGTCCTTCTAGTGACCATCGACCGTATGGCTTCTCTAAGAATCCCGGTTGTAACCGTGTACTTCTGCTTGTCCCTTCTGTAGGCATATTTCTATGCTACTAAAAGGCCTGACAAAAACTCCTTGTTAATATCTCCCATTGTTAATTTAGGCGATTTGTTACGTCAGCTATTCTCTAAACCGTAGGGCAACATTTCCGCTAGATGGGTGTATGGTAATAAGACAGTGATCACCGGATTTCTGCTTCCAATGCTAACACAAGCTGAATAGACTAATGGGAAGTGTATTAAACCAGAGTGTTAAAGTGATTATTGAACAGGCTTCACAACATTCCGAATGACGTCCGGCTTGAGTGCAGTTTTCCAAGGAACTGTTGCTTGCAGTGCTCACTCTAACACATGTATACTGAGAAAAATAGAGTTCTGCCGTATTACCCGCAGATGCACACTGATTTCGTTGGCGGTGAAGCTGGAAGGCACAGTTAAAACGTACAAAATAACATTTCCGAGTAGTTCAGAGTGAGGTAATGTCATCAACAGTTGAAACAAAACAGAACGGTTAGATAATGTGTATCATACAACAGAGATTAGACTGTAACGAAGGGCATAGTCACAAAAGTTGCACCGAACTACGTAGAGGTGACGGGAGACAACACAAATGATACTCACTTTTTGTCACCACTGAACTAATTGGATGTACTTCAGTAGACATTAACAGCAATATTTTTGAGGAGACGTGAATCATGCAACCTACAGAGTGAAATTCCTCGCATGCTGAACACATGTGACAAGGTTTAAACAAGACTCAACGTTCAACAGGGCGGAAGCCATGACTCAAGGGATCAGAAAGACAGACACGAAAAAGTCAACCCAAAATATAGGAATTCTGGCTATCAGGATAGCCTGAGCATCAACGTAGATTGTTTCTGTGACGCTTGATGCCCGAAACACCGGAAAACCGAAGAGCGCGTTTATGGTTGCTCTTGAAAATAATAGAGAATACGTCGAGAACTTTGAACCTATCCTGTTTGGATTACGTGCCTTACACGTGATGATGGTTGGTACCACCTGTCGGCCTTTGTGCAGGCGTTCGGCATTTCTCGATTAGTTCTCAGCTATTTGGTAACATGCTCCTTAGTACGACCAGCTAGTCGTCAGTTTGTCATCTTTATGTAGTTCATACTGCAGCCACAATAATATTCGTACAAACAACTGTACGTGACAAGCTTACACTGTTCGTTCGTAGCCTATGAAACTGGTAAGGCTCTGTTTCGCCCTAATACACACAACTGTACAGCATTGTACGTCTTGGGCACAGCGAATGTTAGATGCTTGTCTGTCCCTGTTGACCTAGAAACCGAGGCTCTAAACACATCCTGACTTTCTGTACCGTATTTAATGTGTTCTTGGGGTAGCGTACTTTCCGATAAATTACGTGAAGTACACGTTGACCCACAAAGTATCTGCCAGTGTGCTTGATCTTAAGGTAGGCTGTCTCCAGTGCATAGCTTGCACAATCTGTGAAAGAGTTTCGAGCAACCCGAGCTTTCGAGTCAGATAGATTTCCTACGGACAGATCTTTATTTGTCGTTTGATCTTTGACTGACTAAGTATTCTCGCAAGGAAGACAATCATTTACTTCGTTCTAATTCGATGGGTTCAAGTTCAGGTGAGGTTGACTCGTCCTTAGGAGTTGATTAGGATTTCGTTTACCTAGCGTCTGAGCAATCATGTGTGCAACGAACAAGTTAAAAACTACCTTTCAGACTACACATACCGAATAGTTTACTGATCGTTTCACACAAATCAGCTAACCAACAGGCTAGTTTATGCGGCGATGAGTTGCACGTTGATGTATTGGGCCGAAGTGGGACAACGGGTCTGGGAGTTTTAAACAGTCAGTACAAAGGCGGCGTCCACGTGCCCATTATCTACATTGACTTTCACTGGTCATCAGAATTTACATCATTTATCCTCAGTTTCTCTAAATTGCGACAGATTTCCTTTTCCATTTGTTGGAAGTAGTCGGGAGTGTTGTCGGGCAAAACTTCTGTAGACCACGCCGGAGGACAATACACAATTTACGTTTCCCCATTGTTTTACTCAAGTTCTTCAAGGGAACGAATCATTCTAAGTAATAATTTTTAATGGATTTATCAAGATAAGTTTCTAGTGTGTTTACAAATAAGGTGTCAGAATGTAAAAATGCTGACTACTGTAAATTAATGACTGTTGCGTAAAAGGTAATTGGATATGTTGGTGCACATTTCATTTTCATGTGCAGTAATTCATGATCCAACCACTATTTTAATTCGGTATTGTCCTGCTTCGGATTCGGAACAAGTCTTCAAGAATTCATCTGTCTTTTGTTAACGCGGTTCGGAATTTGTACTGAGCAGATTGGTGAATTCAAAAGCAGATTTTACTTAATAGTGTACTCAGTGTACAACCAGACAGACTTCAGCAAATGTGAACCCAGACGCTAGGGTGATGAATTTGAGAGAAATTTAGTGCAACCGCACGTCAGCCGCCAAAGAAGACGAATGTCTTCGAGAACCTCCGATGACCTTGGAATTCTGACAAGCCTTAGAATGGTTTGGTGCCATTCCCAATGGTAACGACTGAAATATCGTTATCTTACGGAATATAGCTCGAAGTATTGCAAATGGCGCGTATTCGTTAAACAAACATGAGTGAAGCTGTGGTACCTAGGTCACCACACTAACTCTGATGTCGATGGTATACAGAAAATTTACAATCAAAATGTAACTTGAGTGACCATGGCAGTAACTAAGAGAAACCCTTGGTTGCACAGGCTTTAGGGTTTTGGGAACGTCAATGTATGTCTGATTACAGCATTGGCGTACCTATTTAAAAATCTAGAGATCACGATTTACACTGAAAGTCAGTGTGCTTTTTTAGAAATAGTACAAAATTATTCGTCACCAATCTTTAATAAAACGACCAGCTTAGGTGGTAGCCCATTAACAGACCTAAAACTTAGTTTATCAGATAGTATTACTAATGAGTAGTGTGGCAGATTTGTGATTTTAGATGAGACCCAACTGTGAGAAGTCAGGGCTTCGGCTAGATTCGAACCAGCGACAGACACAGCGTGCCTCAACGCGGCAAAAGCTCTACCAGCTGAGCTACGAAGCCACATTAGAAGCTCGGAGATTTCACATTTGGACTCGGTTACCCACCCGTCCCACTGTTTCATTTCATGTTTAACCCATCAACCTGCAGATAACCGCACAGCGTACGTTTCGGACGAGTTTTAGGGAGATAACATAAATTTTCTTATTGTGGTAGACTCTACTACAAATTTGTCACTGTTTCACAACCCACTGTTCAATAAAGACGTCTGTATTTTTCATGAGAGTATTTGTGCAAACAAACGTGATTTCATATGTATCAGATGGGCCAACATTTAAACTTATGTCAATCCATGGGGGGAACACTTGCATTTAAAAACTTTGGACACGATAATCATGTTGAAAGTTGTTATGGAAGAAAATTACACTCGAGTAGACATTACTGAAAACAATCTTGCTACCAAACGTACTAGTAAAGGAATATAGTAAAAGTTCGTTTTTCGTAATTTTAAAGCTAATATGGACGTCATACCGCAGGAGGGTCGGTGAAAAATCCGAGTATTCACATGATTCGCCCAGAACGTTACGTGACAACAACTCTTCGATGTGAATAGTGAAGTCTTAAGAATTGTCTACTACAGCAATAAAGTATAGTTTTATTTATGTACATTTTGTACGTGTATTTATTTGCCTGCCTGTTGCCGAAGGATTCGGTCGAAACTAAATGCCACTACGCTCGCGTTTGCACTGCTTTACACGTAGCAAGTTGTAGGCTTTATTTTGAACAATACCATATACAGTTACTGTGTGATGAACATGAGTGACATACTTTGTCTCATTTTGTTAGAAAATTGGTTCACTATGCCAATATCCTATACAAGTGAAAGCATACAATTCAAAAATATACGTTCTGTATTATTGTGCCTAATATTGTTTTGTGATTCTTATACGCTTGATGGTTATTCTCTGTAGTTCACTTCATATTACAACATTTAGCGTCGCGATTTCACACTATTTACAATCATCACTGAAATGGATCAATTATGTAATAGTTCAAATGCTCGGGAATTGGAAGATTAGCTGGAGAGATTTGAAATTTGGTGTCTCACAAGATCTGATTTGGATGAGAGGAAGAAAGCTGCTCTCTTTCTTCACTTCAGTGACATGGAAGCTTATGCCCTTGTTGACACCGGTGGTGTTGAGTAAATAATCTCTCACTCAGACCTGGCTGTATTTTATCCTGATGTTGTTCTGCAGTCCACATAAATTAACATTCGTGGTATCAATGATCATACACTGCTTGGTGTAGGCTGCTGAACAGTGTCAGTGAAGTTGCCCGATGCTAGTTCTACTTATTGTCAATTGTTAGTTTGAAGTTCAGATCCTTCTATTCTTGGACTTGAAGTTTTACGACTGCAACATTTTGACATTCCTCTACTGACGTCAGTAAATGGAGTTGACATTAAATAAATTATACTGGACTGTTCTAAAGCCACAGGGGGAATGCGAATGCCAAAGGTGAAACTTGAAGCTCCTGGAGAACCAGTCTTTCTTAAGGGATGAACCATTCCATTTGGTTTGTGAGAACCTGAGCGCAAAGAATTGCAGTCCATGTGTGACAGAGGAGTAATAGAACTCTGTTGACTCGTCAAACTGGGGCACTCCAATAGTGACACCATTAAAGGCTGAAAGGATTACCAATCACTTGTAAGATATCCGTACCAAATTTAGTACGAATGAAGTTGAACAGTTTGGGCGTCGTGTTTAACATGTTACTGATGAACAGATTGGTAATAACACAAGGTTACGAGCAAGTTGTAATAATCTACGTACGTAGATTATTACGACTTGCTCGTAATGATAGGATTACACCTAGAATTTGTGGTGACTATAGGTTAACACTGAATACACGCCTACTACAACATACCTGCACAACAGAAGAACCTGAGAATGTACTGTATCGGTTGTTGGGTTCTAGGGTATTTTCAAAAATTGATTTAAAGAATGCGTACCTAAAAATATCATTTGGTGACGTACCAAGCAATTTGACTGTGATTACCACACCTTTTGAACTGTATCGATACAATTTTCTACCTTTTGGTTTAAACGTTTCGCCAGCTGTATTCCAGGATATCATGAATACAATTACTAGACTTAGATGACATCGAAACCTATCAAGATGATGCTATTGCTCATGCTGCTGATAAGTTTACCCATGATTATCGTCTTCCTTCTCTGTTGAGACGATTTTTGACCCCACTGTGACCATTAATCCAAAAAAGTGTAATTTGTCAGTTTCTTGTTTCTCATGCCTTGGTTACGTTGTTGATAGGTGTGGCTTCAAACCAGATGGTTTACAACGCTTAGACCCACTGGTGAATGCACAGTCACCGACTAACCTTAACGAACTCCGTTTTGTTCTGGGTGCACTCCAATACTACTCACGTTTTATTCC